>PVIY010037364.1:0-24721 GCA_004026745.1 Myrmecophaga tridactyla
GCTGCAGCTGGAACCTTGGGGCTGATATGGTGGTGGGTTTCCCGCTGGAGGGCTGAAGACCGGCTTCTGGGGTGCTCTTCCTTTTATACAGGGCACTCACCAACACCCAGCTTGTCGGGGTCCTGTTCCTCCTCCCTGAGCAAGGAAGACATGATTATCCCTATTTTTCTCACGTGAAAATACATTGACAAAAATTCTCTGCAAATGAGATGTAAAATCTTACCATTGCAGGTGTATCTCAAAAAAAAAATAATAAAATAAAAATAAAATGTCCTCTTCTCTATCAAGGAGTCAGGATTGATAATCCCAATTTGCAGTTTGGAGAATCAGGCATAGAGAAATTCATCACTTTGCCCCACTTTACCAAGCAGGTGAGGGTGAAGGAGGCAATAAAACCTATTTCTCCCTCGTTTCAAATATGCAGAGCCCTAAGGAAAGCAGCTTTTCTCAGAGTTTAACTTTGGGGCAGGTGTTTTAGTTAGCTGAACTTCTCAGGCGGTTACTGTGAAATGGGTCAGCTTTTAACAATGAGGGTTTATTAGTTTACAAGTTTACAGTTTCAAGGCTGAGAAAAATGTCCAAACAAAGGCAGCATCAGACAATACTTTCTTCCCCAAGACTGGCTGCCTGTGATCCTGGGCGCCTCCACCACCGTAAGGCATGTGGCGGTATCTGCTGCACTCTCCCTTTTCTTCTAGGTTTCTGCTTTCAGCTTCTTACTTCCATGCCTTTTTTTCCTTTGTCTGAATTTCATTTTCCTATAAAGGACTCCAATAAGAGGATTAAAACCTACCCTGAATGAGGTGAGTCACTTCTCAAGTTAAGATCCTACTCACCAAACAATGCTACCTACAATGAGTTGACATCCACAGGAACAGATCAGCTTCAAGAACGTACTTTTCTGGAGTTGATGTAGCTTCAAACCATCATAGCAAGGAAACAATTTGTCTGTTTTTGACACCCCAGAGTGTCACTCATTACTTCTGAAGGTATACTCAATTGTCAGATTTATTTTTAACCAAAATTCATTTCAATTCACTTTATGCAAGTTTGGCTGGTCATTCCAAAGTGTACCCAGTTAGGCGATATATCAGAAATGGTGAGGAGATGGGTCTTTAAAATCACAATCCCTACTCTTAATCTCAGATCTTTTCTCAGAAGGTTTATAGCACCATCCAGATATTGATCTTCTTGATCTTCATAAAATCTGTGGGGAAGTAGGAAGAAAACTGGCTCAGTCTTTGTTTTCTGACTTCAAGACAAGACAATTAAGACCAGGACCCTGGAGTTGGCCATGCCGAGGCTTCTGGGAGTCTTGCTCCAGGGTTCATCAATTCCTTTTCTCTCTGTGGCTTGAGTTACTCTGTCAGGGCTCATTATGAATATTCATGAGACTCAACCACTTACTGTCAGAGCAAGCTTATCCTATTTGTGCTTTCACCATCACCCAGGCTTTTAAATTCAAGTTTAACATTATTCATTTTTTTTTAAAGTAACACTGTTTATAAAAGAGCCTTATGCTTAAGTAGTTTCTGGATGATGGTGTGAAATGAGAAGGCTGAATTTATGTTCACAAAGTGAAAGACATCTGCTCTCTGGAAAACAAAGGGCCATAAATATCAATATGAGACTTTCAAGAATGCAAGTCTCCCTCACCCACCAGGGCATTTCAGACACAAGGATTTAATGGTCCTTAACCCATGGAATATGGTGGCTTTATTATTTCTCAACCTTTAATGTCTAATTATTTAGAGAACATTTAGTCTAGGGCAGAGAGATCATTAAAGAGGCTTGTGACCTTCGGGTCCTTTGCAAAGTAGGCTTCCCAGCAGGAGGGCCTGAAACAGACCTGCTCACATAAAATCATGGTGTTTTTTTTTCCTTTCAAATCACCACACAGCATCAAACTTAATTATCTCCCAGCCATGGTAATGAGAAGATGGTGGGATATGAATCCTGTAATGGTGAGCGTTAGATCCTTATTTCTCTTGATCACAGTGTCTCAGGGCTACTTTTAGTTTTGCTTAGTGAAAGACACAAAGAAAAATGTGTATTTTAAGTTTGGGGAGTTGGTGTTTGTCACACCCTCCTGTTTGCAGTGGAGTAGGTGGCTCTGTATATGCGTGTTGGGGTGGGGTGGGAAGATGTGAATGCAAACACATTCAGTTCTCTACATCCTCCAAGTTATTCCCAAAATAAAACCTAGAAAGATGTAAGAGGCTAGAGCAAAGAAGGTAAAAAGAGAGGTACAGCTACAATAATTTGAGTTTATATATTATTTCATACCCTGCATCACTACCACCCTTTCAAACCTATGTCTGTTTTCTTCAAGTGGGACTAGGGCTGTCTATTCACCAACTTTCCTCATTTTCATTGTCAAATAGATACCCACCTGGGATGCACAGTCCCCCCACTGGCCACATGACAGGGTAGACCAGATGGCCACTCTGGTTCCTCTGTGATGCTGTAAGCATCAGGTAAAAGGGGTGCTCCTGAGTGTGGCTCCAGCTCTACCATTTGCCTGGACTAGCCAGGGTGACATCATATTTCCCTGAGTGGCTCTGTGAGGGCTGTGGGCTAGCACAGACTTTCCTTGGGCTGAGCTTCCTTTTAATCCCAATTTAGCCAATTTTATCTGCATAACAGTAGACACTTATCCATGCTTGCTAAGCCTTAGTACCCTAATTTCTAAAAATGTTGGGTCAAAAATAAAATAACATGTAACAGGGACTAACAAAATGACTGGTACAAAGAAACTGCCTATCCCCATGAGGGGCTAAGGTCCCTCCCTCCTTTTTCCTCCCTTTCTTCTTTCCCTCCTTCCTTCAGAGGATGAATTAGAAGGCAAAGAGCTCAAAAACTTTCTTAGTTCATTCAGTGGAAAAGGTGGAACTCATGTTCTGACCTTGAATACAAACCCTAATGATCTTTTATGGGACACCAATGTTGGGGTGGGAGATGGTTTCATTGGCTGGAAACATTAAATATGAGAAAATTAAGGGCTCTGGTAGTTGCTAATTGCATTTATTATGAAGTTGCATTTATTTTTATTTTTTAATACTGACATGACGTTCTTTACTTATGCTGTTAAAACGTTGGTGTCTTAGTTGCTGTGTGGTTATTATTGTCACACTTACTGATCTCTTTTGGGAAATAGTTTTATAAAATGCAAACTTCTAGCATCTACTTCCCTATACAGCAGAGGTTATAAATTTTTTCCTGTAAATAATCTCATCTTTGTGGGCCAAATTGTCTCTCTTGCAATTACTTAGCCCTGCCATTGTAGGTGAAAGGAGCTATAGACAACAGGTAAATAAAAGACAGGGCCATTATCACCTGGCCTAACCCTGATCCAGGGGATAATGAAGTTTTGATGCCAACACCTGGACAAAGGGGAAGTGCTCGCCTTGGATAAGGTTGTCATCCTCTTTGGGAGGGTGCAGGAAGGACACCAGGGCTGGACTGAGGTCTCCCTCTTAACATCTGCTTCTAGAATGCTGATAATTTTCTTAAAGCCCAAGTCAGAATCTGAAGGTCAAAGTCATTTGGGTGGTGTAACTGTGTGAGGATGGCAGCTGACCAGAAAATCACCCAGATGAGCCCAAAGAATGACCAGTATCCAGCACTTGGTAGCCAGGGGTGAGACTGATTTAAAGGAAGAGTCACAGCAAGTGACACCAGGAGAACACCTTGTCTGTCAGGTAAGGAAGTGAGCAGACCCTTGGAGGCACATCCAGGGGGGTGAGAGGGGAGGGAGAGACTCCAGATATGAGTTTGAGCAGCTTTTTTCTAAGAAAGTCCAAACTGTAAGAGTAAGTGGATGTCAATGTACAAACTGTCAGAGAGGTGGCCCCACAAGTCAGGATGGGCCAACTCGTTCTAGGAAAACTAACTCTCAGGAACAGTGGAACCAGGAAGAAGATGACTGGGGGAGATGTAGAATCTTGAGATTCTTACTGTGGAACATCTAGTGCTTGCTTATAATTCTATTTCAATTATATATTCTTCATGGAAGAGTCTGGTCAATATGCATGAGGTTAGTGGCTTTCTTGGGACCTGATCGTAGGTTTGAGCTCCTGTGCATTTTACCCATGCCCTTTCTAGGATTACTTCAACAGATTATTATTGAATACCTCCCAGTGCTAGACAAAATTCTATGTGCTAGTTCTACTGATATAAGTCAGTAGATACATGTCATATTATATACATGTCAAATTTCAGAATAAATAAGTTATAGAAACATGTTCCTGCCAGATAGGTCAATTTGAAGGTAAATGTTTTGAACAAAATTGGGACTTAAGGAGACAAGCCTAGTGGGCTGGTAATTAGTTATCTATTACATAACAAATCACCCCAAAACTTAAAAGACTAAATAAGTATTTCCTCACAGTCTTTGTGGGTCAGTATGTGGAGCAGCTTAGCTGGCTGGTCTTGGCTTAGGGTTGTTCATATGAATACAGTCAAGCTATTGGTTGGGGCTGTAGGATACAACTGAGGCTTCCAAACCCACTCACATGGTCATTGGGAGCCTCTGTTCCATGCTGGCTCTTTTTCAGAGAATTTAGTTTCTTACCACTTGGGCCGTTTTCCAGGGCTGCCCACAACATGATAGCTAGCCTCTCTTAAAACTAATGATGAAAGAGAGGGAGGGGGAGAGAGAGAGAAAGAGAGAGGGAGAGAGACAGAACCCAAGATGGAAATCTGTGTATTTTTACAACCTGACTTGAAAAAGACAGGCCATGACTTGGGACAATGTGGAAGAGCACTTCACAAAAGTGTGAGCATAAGAAGATGGGGAACATTGGGGACCATCTTGGAGGCTGCTCCCACACCTGGGTTATCATCTGAATTTACCCATGTTGAAGCAGTTTCTAGTCCCAGCTGCAGAGAGTCAACTTAGAAGACACTGGGAAGAAGTCGTCCAGAGCCGAGGATAATAACAACGTTAACAGCTATGGGTAACCCAGAGCCAAAGCCAAAACCAGCATTTCATCTTTCTGCCCCATCGGAAAGACATTGTTAAACAATACAAACCAGTTGTAAATAGGCAATAATAGTGACCACTCTTCTTGGAGTTTCAAAAACACATGCATGTGTGTGCAGTGAATGTGTGCTGTGGGGGGAGAGATCAGTAGGAAAAACAGAAATGGAAAATAACCTGATAATGAAACTCTAAGACATTAATGCACAGAGATAGGTACTATTTGCCAGCTATAAACAATGAAAGTATTGTAGCATAACATATAAAAGAAAAAAAATAAATCCTACTTTTGAAAGGTTCACCCAAACTGCAAAAACTCATGTCTCTCTATGTCAGAGAAACTCACTGGCTTTTTGATAATGAATGTCTGAACAACACACCCCTTAAAACTCACAGGTGGTTCCTGGGGTCCAGATCAGAAGAGTCTCTTTTGAAACAGGTATGAGCTGCCCTAACAGTCATTTATTAGTTATCTCCTGCTGAACAAAACAGTTACTTTCCACAGCTTGATGCTTTCATTTCCTTCTTTTCTTTCTATATGGAGATGAAAAGGAGAGATATATACTTTATCAGGGAAAATTCTAGAATTCCTTCTTCTGAGAGCTACATTTGTTTCTCTGTTCAGCAAAAAAATCCTAGAGCAGCATAAGTTAGCCACATGCATCAGCTTGTGCAGTCTCACTAAAGCTTCCCCAATGAGGTTCACAGTGATGCACAAACACCAGCAATAAAATACTTTTGGAAGAAGGTTCGGGAAGGTCTCAACAAATAACAGAACCACTATGTCATGGGTTGAATTGTGTCTCTCCAAAAGACATTTCCATTTCATAACCCCTAGTATCTCAGAATGTGACATTTGGAAATGGGGTCATTGCATATGGAATTTGTTAAAATGAAGTCATACTGTAGCAGTAGTCATCCAATATGACTAGTGTCCTTATAAGAAAGGTAGAAGAGACCTAGACAGATACAGAGTTCGAAGATAGTCTTATGATGATCAAGGCAGAGATTGAGTTATGTCATAAGTCAAGGGAAATCAAAGATTGCTGGCCACTGCCAGAAATCAGGAGAGAAGCATGCAACAGAGTCTCCCCTACAGAATTCAGAGGGAACATGGCTCTTTTGACACCATGATTTCAGATGTCTGGCCTCCAGAACTGTGAGACAATAAATGTGTTATTTTAAGCCACCCGGATTATAGTACTTTATTACAGCAGCCCTAGGAAACTAAAATAGTTTTACCAGATCTTTATATATAAATGGCCATCCGTTTTGGTGTGGAGTAAGGATTTTGGGTGTTGTGAACCAAAACCAAAGATAGTTGCTTTTTTTTAGGCAGATTATCTACTTCCCATAGCATATAATTCAAAGTTCCCAAAATCCTCCATGTTAAAATATCCTTCACTCAGAATAATGTTGGTTCAGCTTAAATCGATATCTATTTCATGCCTGTTTTGACATAAAGCAGCCATACTCAGGTGAAGCAGTAACACATTAAGTTGTTGTCAGTCATTAACATCAGCTATCAAGCACACTAGCACAGAGTTTCTGGTCAACCAGGATGGGGATGTAAGCAGCTCCATGATTCTGTTCCCCAACAGAATCTTTGAACAACTAACAAAATCTGTGGAAAACAGGTAAAGGTCTGCAGTAAGTGGGAGAGTGTCCAGTGAAGAAATGAAAGCTGTAAGACAATAGGAGAAGTTTTTGGTGCACTTGCTGGCCTCTCTGCCACCCCTTTAGGTGTAGTGTGGAGTCACCCTGTGTTCATATCATGGGTCCCCAGCCCTGTTACGGAGGGAGCCGGGTCAACCCTGTACACATACATGGGTAACTATATGACAGTATCAATCTATTCAGTTGCTGTCTGAAAGATTGAACCAGGAACTCAACTCATTCCACCATCCAAGAACTTTACTGCAGGCAAAAGCAGCTTGTAGACAGCTAAAGTGGTGTAAGAAACAAAGCAAAGATCCTGAGGTAAAGAATTACTGGCTTTAGGAAATACAATAAACACCTAGGAAGGTGGGTGAGGAGACTATTTCAAAGGGAGTAGAAAAACATTGCAATTACTATAAAAGGAAGGGAAAATTACCAAGGCCATGAGCAAGCCCAGCCCAGCAGAAGATAGCAGGCTCCGAACAGATGGAAATTGCACTGCACATCACTTTCATTACAGGCTGATCTTGATAGAAGGGCTAAATTCTGAAGAACAGTACCAGTCAATGCAGAACTAATTGGAGAAGACTGTGAAAGGTATTTTCTGCAATGGTTTGTTTGTTTTCCCAGCTCCTGGCACTCAGGGAAATCTTATATCACTAGCTGTATTCAAAGTTATATGATAGAAAACCCAGGGAATAAATCTCAGAATTAACACATTAAAATACATAGTATGCAACAAAAGATTACAAGATGAGCAAAGAAACAGGAAATAAGGGCCCATCTAAAGGGCCCATCTAAATTTCTAATTTCTAAAAATTTAGAAACCATCAACAAAGAATACCAGACTACAGACATACCAGACAAAGACTTCAAAAAATGGTCTTTAATATGCTCAAGGAGATAAAGGAAAATACAGAGAAAGAACTGAAAGATATCATGAAAATCATGAATGAACAATATGAGAATATTAGCAATGGTGTAGAAATCTAAAAATGAACCAAACAAAGGGCGGGCCATGGTGGCTCAGCAGGCAGAGTTCTCGCCTGTCATGCTGGAGACCCAGGTTCTATTCTCAGTGCCTGCCCATGAAAAAAAAATGAATCAAACAGAAATACTGAAGTTAAAGAACACAATAACTGAAATGAAAAATTTCCTAGAAAGTTTCAACAGGAGATAGGAGGTGGCAGAAAAAATAATCAGTGAACTCAAGGACAAAACAATGGAAATCATGCAGGCTGAGAAGCAGAAAGCAAATAAGAATAAAAAAGTGAATAGAGCTTAAGAGACTTATGAGACACCATCAAACATATCAATAAATGCATTTTGGGAGTCACAGAAGGAAAAGAAAGAAAGGGAAAGAAAGAATATTTGAGGAAATAATGGCAGTAAAATTACCAAATTTAACAGAAGACATGAATATACATTCAAGAATTTCAACAAACCCCAAACAAGATAAACCCAAAGAGACACACATTAATAGTCAAACCAATGACAAGGAGAGAATTCTGAAAGCTGCAAGAGAAAAGCAACATGATACGTACAAAGGGAGTCTCAAAAAGATTAATTTCCAATTTGTCATCAGAAACTATGAAGTCAAGAAGACAATGGGACAAAATATTTAAAATGCTGAAAGAAACAATTGTCAATTGCTTTAGTTTGCTGCTGGAGTGCAATATACTAGAAATGGAATGACTTTTAAAAAGGGAATTTAATAAGCTATAAGTTTATAATTTTTAGGCCATAAAAATGTCCAAACTAAAGCATCCAGAAAAAGATGCCTTGGCTCAAGAAGAAAAGCTGATGTCTGTCACATGGGAAGGCATATGGCTGGCTTCTGATGGCCCTTGTTCCAGGTTCCATTGCCTTTAGCTTCTGGTTCCAGTGGTTTTCTCTTTCGTTATCTGGAAGTCCTGACTTTGCTGCTCTGGGGGAAAATTCTGGGTTTCATCTCTTAGCTTAGCATCTCATGAAAAAGCACATGGGGACTTCTGCTGGACTCTGGTTCCTGTCTAGTTTCTGTTGGCTGTCTCAGTTCCTGGCATCTCCTGGGGCTTCTGCATTTCCAAATATCTGCATCTAAGCTTTCTCCATTGGCCCTCCAACCATCTCCAAAGGTCTGCATGTAAGCATTCTCCATATTGGCTTTCCATGCATCTCTATCAACATTCTAAGCAACTCCAAATATCTGTGTTTGTGCAGCTCCTGAAGCAACTCCAAAATGTTTCCCCTTTTAAAGGAGTTTGGTAAACTAATCAAGGCCCACCTCGACTCTCAGCAAAGGCCACACCCACAGTTGGGCATGTTCATCTCTATTGAAGTAATCTAATCTAATCAAAAGGTCACACCCACAATTGAGTGGCTCAATCTCCATGGAAACAGTCTAATCACGGGTTTCTATCCTAAACTATAGGTCTGACCCCAAAAGATTTGATCAGGATTGAAAGAAAATGGCTTTTCTGGGGTACACAAGGGTCAAATTCGCACAAGATATAAGAATCTTATATCTTACAAGGCTTTCTTTCAAAAATGAAAGCTATGTTAAAACATATCCAGATAAATAAAAGCTGAGGAAGTTCATCACCACTAGATCTGCTCTACAAACAATACTAAAGGGGGTTCTTCAGACTGAAAACAAAAGACACTTGATAGTGTATCAAAGTGGTATAAAGAAATAAAGACCACTGGTAAGGGTAACCATACAAGTAATTATAAATCTCAGTACCATTGTATTGTACTTTTTGATATGTAACTCTACTTTTTTACTTCTCACAGTTTCTGAAATAGAAATGTTCAAGTTATGATAAAGCTAATCTTTAGATATATAATGTATAAAGATGTAATTAGTAACAGGTACAACACTAAGGTGGGGGATTAAAGGATATAGAATCAGAGTATGTATATGCTATTGAAGATAAGTTGGTATCAAATCAAATATGATTAATATAGATTTAAGATTTTGAATTTAAGGCCCAAGATAACCACAAGGAAAATATTTGCAAAATATATACTGAAGGAAATGATAAAGGACTCAAAATGGTACAGCACAAAATATGAAGCAAATATGAAAGTAGACATTAACAGAAGAACTCAGGGGCTCAAAAAGTATAAGATTTATGAAGACCAAACACAAAACGGCAGACAAAAGTCCTGGTTTTTCAGTAGTTACTTTAAATGTAACTAGATTAAATCCTCCAGTCAAAAGACAATGATTAGTAGAATGGATGAAAAGTGTGACCCAACTATATGCTGTTTACAAGAGACTCACCTTAAATTCAAAGACACAAGTGGGTTGAAAGTCAAAGAATGGGAAAAAATATATATGATGCAAGCAGTAACCAAAACAGAGCTGGTATCTATACTAATATCAGATAAAATAAACTTTATGCCAAAATCTATTACAAGGGACAAGGTAAACCTATATTGATAAAAGAATCAATTCAACAAGAAAACAAAACACTCATAAGTGTATTTCCATCTAATGGCACAAACAAAAATATATGAAGCAACTATTGACATATTTGAAGGGAGAGATAAGTGGGTCTATCTTAATAATAGGAGTTTTCAATATACCACTTTCAATAATAGAATATCTAGACAGAATATCAATAGGGGAGTGGAAGACTTAATATTATAAACCAAATATACCTAATAGACATGTAGAGTACTTCACCCAACAGCAGTAGAATATACATCTTCTCTAGTGTACATGGGCCATTCTCCAGGATACACCATATGTTTTTTTACAAAATAAGTAACAGTTGAACAGTTATTCACACACCAATGTTCATAGTTACATTATTCACAATAGCCAAAAGTTTGAAGCAACACAAGGGTTGATCAACAAACGAATGTATCAATAAAATGACATATATATATGTAATGAAATATTAAGCCCTAAATAGGAGTGAAGTTTTGATACATGCATTATAAATTAACCTTGAAGGCATCATTTGGCATGAAATAAGCCAAACACAAAATGTTAGCTATTGTGATGTGAAATGGAATAATTAGAATAAGTAAACTCATAGAGTCAGAAATAGGAATATAGGTTACCAGGGGCTGGGGCAGCGATAGGGAATGAATAGTTAATAATTAATTGGTACAGAATTTCTGCTTGGGAGTATGGAGAAATTTTGGTAATGGATGGTGGTAATGGTAGCACAGCATTGTACATGCAATTAACTCCATGAATAATATATTAGAATGTGGTTAAAAGGGAAATTTTCAGGTTGTATATATGGTACTAGGATGAAGTTTTTTAATAAAGAATTCTATGCAACATAGTGAAGCCTAATGTAGGCTATCGACAATATTTAAGAGTATAATCATAATAATATTGTCTTATTGTTTATAACAAATGTTAATATATGGAAAACTGTGTAAGATGGTATATATAGAAACTCTGTATTTTCTGCCTGATTGTTCCTTAAGCCCACAATTTCTCTAATAAAAAAATAATATATCTGCTATCAGCTTTGTGTCCTTGGGAGCAGGGCACAAACATTTGTTGAACTTCAGTGGGAAGATAAGTGGGGCATAGCTTTGGGTTTCTAGGAGAAAGAAGGTGTGGGTGGAAAATAATGAGCTCTGGGAATCTAGGGGTAAGATGGGGGCCCCAGTCATAGATATAGAGGAGAACTTATCAAAAGACACAGAGACTGAAATCGAATGTCAGTATTTAATCTGGGCCTGACCTTGTCAGGAGCTGTATTTTCACTGTATCATAGTAAGAGATGGTGTCCAAATTTGGTGCAAATACCTGGAGGGTCTTTCACATAAGGCAAGACTCTACCCTTAGAGATTATGAAATAGTAGGATTGAGAAAGGTCAAATTACATGAATTTTTAACAGGTGTCCTGGGTGTTAGAAACAGGTGATGTAAGAATCATATCTAGATGAATATGATTTAGAAAAATAATGTGAATGACTCTGATGGAAAGTTGTGGTCAAAATTCTACACAGGAAGAGTGATGAGAAAGTTGTGCAGTTATTTAGTGAATTATTGAATTTGGAAAAATTCCAAAGAATACTCACTATTCTGAACCAGGGCCAGACAGTGTTATTAAGAACTACTACTCTTAAAAAAATGTTCTTAAGGAGTGTTTCTGAATAATCAAGTTCATGCCAAATTCACTAATTATCTCCACTACACGCATTATGTTAGCTGTGGGGACTTGGCCTCCTTGTGCACATATGTGATGAATAAAATACGCATAAACACAAGCTCTATATCTTTGTAATTAGATACATTCTTAATGCTTAGTGTTTTACAAAAAATCTTTTAAATGCAAAATTGTGAAATGGTATTTTGACGTTTACTCTGTATACATTTGCATGCCATACCAATAACTTTAAATTGTGCAAGGGAGGAAAATCCTAAAGATATTTGAGAAAGAATTCTATTGCCAGTTAGTGGACTCAAGATTCAATTTTTCCCCAGTATCAACAAAATAAAAAATAGTATGGATCCCAAGAAAGTGAAGAACAGCCTTGCTGGCGGCTGAGCCGTGATGTTCCCAAGTGATCATAAACAAGATTCATAGACTATAAATAACGTCTTTATAAGGCCAAGCCAAGACCATGTAGGAAACAAGACAGAGACAAATGCTGGACTACTACAAAACGACTTTATATCTCTTCGAACATGAATGACTTCTGCTCTTACAGTGTGAACTCTAGTCTGCCACTTCCTAGATAAAATTTGACATCCTATCACCAAATATTCCCCACATTTTGACAACATTCCATCCATACCTGGACCCCATTTTCTTAAAGCCCTCAGAAACTCTATGCACAAGCTTCAATCCTATAAGAAGCCCCACCCAACTCCCTCTTCCTGAGATGTTCAACAAGGTCCGTAAGCCTCACTTTTAAGCTACAAGGGCGTTGTTAGTGCTTTTGTGGTCAATAGGCTTTCATGATGGGGAGGTGCCACTGAGATTAGGCTAAGATTCTAACTGCCATAGACCAGAACCTTCAACTCAGTAACTGTGGCGCATTTGAGACCCCTTTCTTTTTGCTGAAAGTCACTTTGCAACAGTGAAGAGTGTTTGTCCAAATATGAGTCCCAAATATTTCGTTAAGCCCCTCTTTGTTAGGTTTATTTTGGGTTCCCAAGACTTTTGGATTCCGACCATATTGTATTGCACTTTATTAAAGTGTGGCTTCTAACCTCGAAACACAGGCTCCTCTTGTGTTCTGTTCGCCCAGTGTCGGTGTGCTATTATTCTATAACAGGGAGTCTAGAGACAAAGTGATGGCCTGGGCCCAGTAGCTCCTTTACCTGAACAAGGTTTAAGGACAGATGAGTGCAGAAGGTCTCATCACACTAGCATCTTTTGAACATATTTTGCTTTGGTTTGTCTTTTTGCAAAAATTTATAAGGACTTGCCTCCATCTAGTCTCTATGTCCTGAGGACTGCTTTGTTTAGTTCCCACTATTCAAAATTGGGTTTTGTGAACTCTCAGTTGGTGATGACTGTTCATTGGATAAGTTCTGTAGAGATGTGACGGTAGACGCACTCCTTGTATTGAATGGCCCTTCATGGTGTCCTCAGAGACTGCATCTGCACCCATCTTTAGGCCAAGTACTAACTTCTTCTTGAGCTTTTAATTTATAACACTTGCACACATCTCTCTAAATGATATAATTTCACAAAATAAGGTTTGGAATCATGGTTTCCACCTTTGGAAAACATGTGGCATTATTTGAGAAAGAAACAGAACAAAATGGAAATATAAACTCGTATAAGGACAAGATTGTTTCCTTGGTATGAAGAACCTTCCAAATGCAATTTTTGTGAACTTTTTTTATTGTGAAATATAACATATATACAAAGAAAATAAATGACCTCTTGATTGTATTTGATCTCTCTTAGCCACTGATGCCTAATCTAAAGGTTTGGGTTGCTTAAATGAGCTATTCAGATGGGTTGATTTAGATTGTGTGTTAAAGAAAATTTAGGTTCTAGATATAATAACCCTCTCTGCCTCTGGTCTCATACAGTAGGTGAAACTCTAGAATGCATACACTATCTGCTTTTACCCTGTATTCCGGTTTACCGTAGTCCAGAAAGACTTCATTTTTTATCTCTAATGAGGCCTGATCTCTCTTTCAGTTACTGTAACTGTCCTTGTATATAGCTATGCTAACTTTCAGAGATGTAGCACTCTATTTCTGGGTTTTAGGTGTCACAGAATTATTCAAAAATCCAGGGAAATACCAGCTGATACACATAGAGCTCAGAGTCTCAGAATCTAGAAATATGCATGCAATTTCAGAAGAATGTGGCTGCTCTAAGAACTTACAATCTAGGCTCCAATTTTCTTAAAAGTATTTTCTGAAATAGACCATCTTATATTTGTTCTTTTGTTTCTGGCTTATTTTGCACAATACATTATCCCCAAGGTTTCTTAAATTTCTTTGGTGCCTTTTGACACCCTTCATTTTTTCAGCTGTACCATGTTCCATCACGTTAATACATGTAATAAATTTATTACAGTTCAACATTCTGTTTCTCAGTCATTTTACCCTTCGAGTCCCTCCATCTACTGGGCATCATGGATAATGTCCAAAACAAACAAACCATATCTTACAGTGTCCTCACTTGATTGTACAAATAGCAACACTCTCAATTTTAGACAACTTTCACTGACCCATAGTGGAAAAAAAATAACAAACACAGTGTCACCAACTATTAAATCAAAACTTTCCTTTATCCCTTGTCCCTGATCCCCAATTAATTGCTCCTGGTAGTGCTGTGGTACTGTTGATGTTTTCCTGCAAACTTTTGGCCATTGTATGCATTTTTACTTTTTCCCCTTTACCCCAGTACTATTGACTCTGTGTCCAACATCTCACCTTTGAAATAGTTCATGCAAGAACTTATTTATAATTGTAGATTTAATCCGTGGAATGCATGGCACTATACATCTCTTTCAATCATACTCACCTTAAATACGGCAATGTTACTTATAACCACCAGTTAGTTACCAACGCTTCTATCATTCCCCTTGCATTTAAGTTCAACCTCATTGGGTAGCCTTATGCTCAGCTCTAGCTTTGGTGTACTTTTAAGTCTGCTATATTCAACAATGTAACCTCTGAGATTACCCTTACCTGAGTAATAATAGCGAAATCATACAGTATTTATTCTTTTGTGTCTGACTTATTTCACTCAGCATTATGTCCTCAAGGTTCATCCACATTGTCATATCATTCAGGACCGCATTTCATCTTACTGCTGCCTAACTTTCCATCATATGTATATGCCACACTTTGTTTATCCACTCATCTGTTGATGGGCCTTGGATAGTTTCCATCTTTTGGCAATTGTGAATAGTGCTTCCATGAACATTGGTGTGCAAATGTCTGTTCACAAAACTGCTTTCACTTCTTCTTGGTGTATACCAAGTAATGGTATTGCTGGGTCACAGAGCAACTCATATTTAGTTTTCTGAGGAACAAACTATTTTCCACAGTGGTTGCACCATTATATATGTATCAACTTCTCCACATCCTCTCCAACATTTACAGTTTCCTGTTTGTTTAATAGCACCCATTCTTATAGGTGTGAGGTGATTTCTCATTGTAGTTTTGCTTTGCATTTCCGTTGAGGGTAATGATAATGAGAATCTCTTCATATGCTTTTTAGTCATTTGTACTTCCTCTTCTGAAAAGTGTCTATTCATATACTCTGCCCATTTTATAATTGGGCTGTTTCTTCTTTTGTTGCTGAGCTGTATAATTTCTTTATGTACACAGGATATCTGCACTTCCCTATGTGGCACCATCTCCCTTGTTAGGGGTCATGGCCTATCAGACCCACCCCCCATATCTCTCCTACCCAAAAAACACTAAAGACCCTCTTCAATCACTCACTCCCAAGACTACAGCCTCAGTCATTTCTCTCTCTGTCCCCTACCTTGTCCCATCAAGCAGGAGTGAATTCAACCCACCCCACTCCACCATCTTCCAGGAAGTCCTCCAGAATGCAATTTGAATTCCAGAATTGCCCCTGAAAACTCTTTAGGTAAAGCTAATAAAAAATGTGAAAACTTAAAACGTCCTTACCTGCTTTACTTTTTCTATTTGTATGCCTGCTCTCCTTCCCCATCTCCTTCTCCAGAACCATTTCATATTACCTCAGTGTCTAGGAAATCACAACTCCAGGGGAGACAGGTCCAGTACATCCTTGTCTTTAAATCACATATGCCTATATTTCCAGACATTGTTTGAGACTTTCAAACACCAGGAAACCAAAAAAAATATGTAGACTGAAGAATTTAAACTTACCTTGGGCACATAGCCTTCTCTGACCTCTATCATTGAGACCATCTTTGTGTGGGGCAGAAAACGCAAGCTTGGATGAAAACAACTCACTTGTGTGGCCCTAAAAGATTAGTGAGCCTTCAGATAAGGAAAGGAGCTACCAAACTGGCAAAGGCAAGTGACCTTAATTACCATCATGGGCTAGAGCTCCTGCTTAGTCACCCAGTAGGGAGAAGGATATTTGAAAGCAGGGAGAGAAGGAGGTGCTTCTTGATGTCTCTGTGCCCCAAGATGACAGTGAATGGGCAACTGCAGCAACCACAACCTAACAAATGAAATGTAATGAAGGGTTCAGACCCCTAGGAAAGATGGCTTGATCCCAAACATGACAGAGCTCAGACTGGGTGATGAAGTTAGATGATGAATAACAATTATGGCTTGAAACTAACCACAGCAGCAGAGATTTTAGCTTGTCCCATGAATCCCCTCTTTTAATCTTTTTAACAGATGTGGCCAGTCATCACATTTAAGAGGAAGACAGCATTTAATGTGGCCATGCGTACATCTGAGTGGTGCTGAAATGGACTGTAACTCTTAGTGCTCTTTGCCATATCTCCATGCCCCTCCCTTGAGTGTAAATGCAGCTAGTGGACAGGTCCCACTTCAAGGGTTTCCCTCAGGTTTTGTGTGTTTTTCTTAATTTGCTTTGCTTTGTATTTTTTGTTTGCTTGTTTTCTGGAAAGCCACTGTAAGTTTCTCAGCTTGAGAGCAGAGTAGCCTGGAAGGAAGGGGTTTCCTCTGGGAAAACCCCACACCAATGGGGAGCAAGAGTGAGTGAACAAATGCGATAGCCTCTCATCCGCAGAGGAACAATCCTAAGGATGGCTATTGGACTCCTTGGAGGGTCCCCAGCACTCAAATGTCCTTTTCCTTTCCTGTGCCGCTCCTCTCACTCCTTCTCTCTAGCTCTTTAGGATCACCTCCCAAATACACCACTTGTATCCAAGCCCTAATCTTTGGCTCTATTTTAGAGTGAGCCCAGAAGAGAAGAATAAAATTCCCATCTGGACATATGGGTGGGAAACAATTGAATAAAATACTTTATATATTTATGGAAAAAGAGATAATATTTGGTTTCAGCTCATATGTTTGCTACCTTTCCAGAATTTAGGGGTTTTGCTTATTGGAATAGAACTCTATCAGGCCATTACACTTCTACCAGACTAAAACATACTCTTTTTTTTTTATCAAAGTCAGGAAGAAGATGTAACAAAAAATAGATATAAATATGCATAAAAATATAACAAACAAAAGACATTCATTTGTACTTATTACAAACCAAATGGAAACAGAAGATTATGATAGTGGTATAATTCATTCTTCATTCTGACCAGGCTTTACTGCTGTTTCTGAATTCCTGATACAGACACAACCTTGAGATTTCCTTAAATCATAAATTTATAAAAACCTACAGAGTCATCAGGGTATTTTTCATCAGGCTGTAATTGCTCACCAGTTGGTATTTCACGTCTAATTAGCCTGGTTTCTTTCTGAGATTGAAGAAACCTCTGAGCAGGCACACACTGGAAAACTTATTTATTATGTGCATCTACATTTTGAAATGAAAAGGTCATATAATAAAAATGGTTGTTCTTAATAAGCTCTGCTTAATTTCATATTTTATCATCTCTCAAAATATCCCAGGAGTGAACATCAAGGAAACTCTTAATGTGTATGATTGTGATGATTTATGCTTTAAATTATAATGATTTTCTTAATTTTCAGCAACTTATTTGATGTATTCATAATATGGAATTTTCCTTTAGAAAACTGGGAGTTTTAAGTAAACATGCTTTATTTCTGCCTGTTCATTTGCTTTATATTAAATCACCATAACAAAGCAAAGGTTGATCCTTTTTTCTTTTGATCCTCATCTCTCCTGGATTGTTGGTTCTTACCAAACTCTGCACATCCCAAAGCACTGGGAGGATGTGAAATGTGGCAGATAGTTGGTGAGTTTCTATTTATTGTGTTCAGATCTATTCAAGGAATATTTCTGGAGGGTCTGTGGTGGACTTTGGAGATGGACAGTCACATTCCTCACTCCTTGCACCTAAGACCGCTGAATGTGTAAAACAAATCTTCCTGCTCACGTGCCTCAAAACAAGCACTTTCACATAAAAACTGCAAGTCATGTTTGAAAACGATATCCTTACCCCAACTTGAATTTTTTACCCCATTTTGGACCCTTGCCCCAAGATTAAGAATTCAGAGGAGATTCAGGGTAAAATACACTTGGAAACCAGATGGAAGATGACATCTTAGTAATCACAGCTTTCTAGAAGGGTCAAAGATATCTGTTTTGGTTTCAATTAAAAAAGGGTGGTTTTATACTTTCAGAGACCATGTGACAATGGGCTGCCAAAAAGTCTCCACTTCCTGTGTTAGGGTTTATTTATGCATATGAAAACTTCATTTGAAACTCAAAACACATTTCAGGCAAAATAATAACAACTCAGGTAGCCCTATGTCACTGCTGTCTTCATGCAGTTGCCAGTATGCGCTTTTTCAGTCCAAAGTGGATCAAAGTGTCCTCCAACACTAGAGGTTTAAATGCCTCAAACTGCTTTCACTGTACAACCCAAATTCATAACACCTTTGCCCATGGTCCCTAGCTAACTTCTTGGTCTCCTCCAGTGCCATGCCCTGCCCCGTCCCGTATATGAAATATGCTCTGCCCACTGTTCTCCAAGCCTCTGTGCCTTGTTGTCTAATCATGGACTGTGGGGTCAGATGGCTTGGGTTCTAAGGCAAGCTCTCTACTTTATACCAACACTCAGTAAGTAACTGGAACCTCTGTGGCAGTTTCCTTACTGTCCAATTAGCACACACACACACAAATTTGAGTTTTAAGCATTAGTATTCAAGTATTAGTTTGCATGATTCAAATCTATTAGAATCTATTTTTACATATTCTTGGAAAATTTGCATTTTAAAATAGCATATGGTTTTGAGATTAATCCACATTGTTTCAGGAAGCTCTAGTCCATTTATTTTATGAATGATATAGCCTATTTAATGTCTATACCACAGTTTATTTATCCATTGTTTTCTTGATATACAGGTAGATTTCCTCCAAATTGCTGCTGGAACAAATACAAATGCAAAGTTCATTCTTACGTATGTTTTCTTGTGCAAATAAGTGAAAGCTTGTCCTCTATCATATAAATCTAAACGTAGAATATTGTGTTGTAGGGTAAGAGTTTCCTCAACTGTGCTGGGTAATGCCATGTTCTCCAAATTACCTCTGTCATTTGGACAATAGCGACATTCACCAATACTCAGCGTAGTCAAACTTTTAGTTTTCATCACTCACAGGATTAGAAAGGTAAATCATAGTGGTTTGAATTAACAATCTCCTGATTATGAGTGAATGTGCATTTATTTATGTGTTTACTGGCTATTTTGGTTTCCTCCTTTCTGATCTGACTGTCCATATACTTTGCCCACTTTTATTGCCTTTTTTTTAATGTATTAGGTTGTGTTTTTCTCTTCTTTTCTTTCTTTCTCTTTCTTTTCCTTTTTTTTTAAGCGATCTTTTCATGCAATACTCCAAGGCCATTAATATTCTATTACATTCCCTTTTAAAGTTTCAAAGTTTTGCCTATCTTATTTAACTATTTAATCTTCTATCTGGAATCGATTCCAGTAGACTGTGCAGGGATTCAATTTTATTTTATTTTTTTCTACGGACAGCCACTTATCAAAGCACTATTTAACAGCAAGCTCATTCTGTGCCTCACTGGCATGGAATGACGCCACTGTCACCCATCCGTGAACGTGCTCTGCTCAGTTTCTCATTCTGTCTCATAGATCAATTTTTCTGGTCTTGTAGTAGGCGACCTCTAGGATGGCTGCCATGGACCCTGCCTCCTGATACGCATGCTGTCCTGTGTGTGGGCTGGCCTAGTGATCCTTAAAATAGGGCAATGTTGAAAAGATATCATTCCATGATTAGATTACAAAAGATTGTTACTCTATCTTAGTAGCAGAATCTTGCTATTGCCTTCTCAGCTTGCATGCCTTATTTCACAGGTTTACACTTCCAGCACAATGCTCAGTAGCATTGGTAAAAGTGGATGTCCTTCCCTTATTCCAATCTTAGAAGGAATATCTTCCATTGTTCATCAGTTAAGTAGAGTGTTAACTAGAAATGGTGAGAGTAGGCATCCTTATTTTGTTTCTGATTCTAGGGAGAAAGCATTCAATCTTTTTCCATCAAGACCCTTTATTAGGTTGAAGTTCCCTTCTATCACAGTTGCTGCAACTCTTATAATGAACATGTTTCATCTTTTCATAGACATTTTCTTGCATTAATTAACATGCTCATGTCGCTTTCTTCTTTAGACTGTTTTAAATGTGAATTACAGTGATTGATTTACAAATATTGAGCTGGCCTGGCATCCTAGAGTGAAGCCCACTTAGTATTGGTATATCATTCTTTGCACATATTGTTGTATTTAATTTAATATTTATTGGGGAGCTTTGTGTCTGTTTTCACTAGGGAAATTGTTCTATAGTTTTCCTTTTCTGTACTGTCTGTGTTTGGATTTGGTACCAGAGTAATGCTAGCCTTACAAAATGAGTTGGAAATGCTCCCTTTTATATTTCAAGGAAGAGATTGTATAGAAGTGATGCTGTTTCTTCTTCAGATATTTAACAGAATCTGTCATTTGAACACCTTTGGGTGTAGAGATAAATTCTTAGAAAGATTTTAACAACTAATTGCATTTATTTAACTTTTATAGGAACATTCAGATTGTCTATTTCATCATGGGTGAGTTGTTTTTTTTTTTAACTTAAAACAGCAGACATTTATTTTCTCATTGTCCTGGAGGCCAGATGTCTCCAGCAGGTTGTCAGCAGGGCCATGCTCTCTTTGAAGGCTCCAAACCAACTCGTTTCTGGTGGTTACTGGCAATTCTCAGTGTTCCTTGGGGTGCTAGTTTGAATCTTTTATGCGTGTGTTCTTTTTATTTAAATTTTCAAAGTACGTTTCAACAAGTGGTTACAGAACAGATTTCAATTTGTTATGAGTTACCATTCTACTATTTCACATTGTTCCTTCAAGCTGCTCCAAAACACCAGAGGCTAAAAGAAATATCAATATAGCGATTCAGTAGACATACTCATTTGTTAAATCCTATTTTCTCTGTTATAACTCCTCCTTCTCTCTTGAACATTCTCTCAGTCTATAGGGATCTTGGGGAATGCCCATTCTAACTTTTTCATGTTGAGAAGAGTTGTTGATGATAAGTGGTGGGGTGGAATTAGTTGATAATCTTGGAGAAGCTGGTCCCTCTGGGTTTCAGGATCCATCTGACCTAAGAATCCCCTGGAGGTTATAGGTTTCAGGAAAGTAAACTTAATGCACAAAACTTTTATAGAGTCGCAGAGCCTTTGGTATTCTTAAGCATTAACAGTATGATGTTGGTTGGGGTTTGACGAACTATGGAAATTAGCAATATTTAGCTGAAGCTTGCATAAGAGTAGCTTCCAGAACAGCCTCTTGACTCCATTCTCTCTTAGCCACTGGCATCTTATTATGTTATGCTTCCTTTTCCCCCTTTTGATCAGGAAATCATTGTCGATCCTATAGTGACAGGCCCAGACTCATCCCTGGGAGTCATTTTCCACATTGTCAAGGAAACTCTCACCCCTGAATGTCATATCTCTCATAAGGGGAGGGCAATGATTCTCCCTGCAGGATTAGGTTTAGAGAGAGAAGCCAAATCTCATCAACAAAAGAGGTTTCCTGGAAGCAACTCTTAGGCCTGCCTAATTATAGGTAATCTTGGCTTCTCCACTATAGTAATAAGTTTCACAGGGCAAGCCTCAAAATCTCAGGCTTGGCCTATTTTCTTGGGAGTACCAATGGTTGAGAGGGCACCAGAGATTTCACAGATGGGAAAGTTTAATAGTTCCATATTTTTTTCTTCATTCACTCAAGGGCCTCCACCAATACTTTAATACTTTTTAATTATCAGCTCACCATAGTCCAGGATGTATTGGGGTATTACATGAAGCTATACAGTATTACAAGGCCTCATTCCCATTCTGGGCTCCATGAGTTTTGATTGTTTAAATGAGCTATCCAGACAAGTTTATATATATATATTGTGTGTTACAAAAAATTTAAGTTCTAGACATAATAAACCTCTCTGCCTCTCATCTCATAAGTAGGTGACACTCTAGAGTGCATACACTATCATCTTTTACCCTGTGTTCTGATTTACCTTAGTCCCAACCAGATGAGCTTCATTTTTATCTCTAATTGAAGCCTAATCTCTGTTTTGGTTATTTTAAGTTATTGAATGTCACAATAACTGACATTTATATACTTCTGTGATCCCTGAGCTGCAGAACTCCCATTCTGAGTCTCAGGGATCACAGAAGTATACAAATTTCCAGGTAAATATCGGCTCATACATATGTAGCTCAGTGTCACAGAACCTAGAAATACACATACTACTTCAGACTAAATGTGGCTGCTCAAAGAGCTTACAATCTAGGCTCCAATTTTCTTATAAGTATTTTCTGAAAGACACCATAGCATATCTGTTCTTTTGTTTCTGGCTTATTTTGCAAAACACATTGTCCCCAAGGTTTATTCAGTTTGTTGCATGCCTCATAAAGTCCTTCCTTTTTGTAGCCTCACAATATTCCATCATATGTATATCGGTCAGAAATTATATATATATATATATACTTATTGATCAAAAAATTTGCCTTTTGGTTTCTCAGATATGTACCTTCAGCCCCTTCCATCCATTGGACGTCATAGATAATGTCCAAAATAAACAAACAGTGTCTTACAGTGTCCTCATTTTGTTTTACAATCAGCAGTTCTCTCAATTTCAATCCATTTTTATTGGTCAAAAGAGATAAAGAACAAATAAAAGTACAGCCTCACCAAATATCAAATCAAAACTTCCCCTAATCTCTTGGCCTCCCCACCAATTATTCACGCTTGGTATTGTTGTGGAACTATCGATGTCTTCCTGTAGCTATTGGCCATAGCATATGATTTTGGTTTTCCCCCATATCCCTCTATAATTAACTCTTTATACAAGATCAAATCTTTGCAGTAATTCATGTGAGAACACATTTAGAATTGTAGAGTCCATCACTAGGATACATGGCACTATATGTCCCCTTTCATTCATATTCACCTTCAATACGGCAGTGTTACTTATAATCTCATTAATTAGTTATCATCACTTCTATTCATTCCCTTACATTTAAGTTCAATCTCATTGGGTGACCTTTCCCCCGTCTCTAGTTACTGTGTACCTCTAGGTCCCTTATACTCTACAGAGCAACCTCTGAGATTACCTTTACCAGCGTCATAAGTGAAATCATACAGTTTCTATCCTTGGGTCTAACTTATTTCACTTAGCATTATATCCTCAAGGTTAATCCATGTTGTCATATGCTTTGGGACCTCATTTCATCTTACTGCTGCATAAGATTCTATCCTATGTATATACCACATTTTGTTTATCCACTCCTCTGTTGATGGGCACTTGTACTGTTTCCATCTTTTGACGGTTGTGAATAGTGCTGCTGTGAATATCAGTGTGCAAATGTCTGTTCATGAAACTGCTTTCAGCTCTTCTGGGTATATACCAATTACTGGTATTGCTGGGTCATAGGACAACTCAATATTCAGTTTTCTGAGGAATCACTGAACTGTTTTCCACAGTAGCTGTACCATTATACATTCCCACCAGCAGTGAGTGAGAGTTCCACCTTCTCTACATCCTCTCCAACGTTTGTAGTTTTCTGTTTGCTTAATATCAGCCATTGTTATAGGTGTGAGGTGATACCTCATTGTAGTTTTGATCTGCATTTCCCTTACACCTATTGAAGATGAACATCTCTTCATGTGCTTTTTGGCCATTTGTATTTGCTCCTTGAAAAAAAATTTATAATTGGGTTGTTTATTCTTTCTTTATGTACATAGGATATCAGACCTTTATCTGAAATGTGATTTCCAAATATTTTTTCCCATTGAGTTGGCTGCTTGTTCTCCTTTTTGACAAAGTCCTTTGAGATGCAGAAGCTTTTGATTTTAAGGAGTTCCCATTAATCTATTTTTTTTATTGCTTCTATCTATTCCCTTACATTTGAGTTCAATCTCATTAGCTGACGATTCACCCATCTCTAGCTTCCATGAATCTCTAGATCCCCTATATTCTGTATTATAAGCCTCTGATTTTAACTTTACCATGGTTATAAAAGTGGAATCATACAGTAGCTAACTTTTTATGCCTGGCTTATTTCACTTAGCCTTATAACTTCAAGACTCATCCATCTTGTAATGGGTTTCAGGACACCATTTTGTCTGACTGCTGCATGTATTCCATCATATGTATGTATCACATTTGATTAATACACTCGTCTGTTGATGGACACTTGAATTGTTTCCAACTTTTGGAGATTATGAATAATGCTGCTATGAACATTGGTGTGTAAATGTCTGTTTATGTCATTGCTTTCAACTCTTCTGGGTATATACTGAGTAGTAGTGTTGCTAGATCATAGGGCAACTCAATATTTAATTTCCTAAGGAACCACTAAACTGTATTCCATAGCTTCTGTACCATTATTCCTTCCCATCAACAGGCAATAAGTGTACCAACTTCTCCACATTCTCTCCAACATTTGTAGTTTTCCTGTGTGTCTAATGGTTATAAGCTTTCTTATAGGTGTGAGGTGGTATCTCATTGTAGTCTTGACTGCAT
>PVIY010037365.1:0-24314 GCA_004026745.1 Myrmecophaga tridactyla
ATAAATGGGCCAGGGTAGCACACCCAAATGAGGAATATGTTGTTGCCAAAATCCAAAGAGACCAACTAGGCATTGTGTCTCTTTTTTGGTTGTAGGAGGGGCCAGATGCAGCAACTTAGTCTTCACCTTAGAAGGGATATCTCAAAATGCCCCACACCACTGGACACCTAGAAATTTCACTGAGGTAGAAGGCCCCTGTATTTTTGTTGGATTTATCTCACATCCTCTGACATGCAAATGCCTTACCAGTAAGTCTAGAGTAGTTACTACTTCTTGCTCACTAAGTCCAATCAACATGATATCATCCATATAATGGTCCAGTGTGATGTCTTGTGGGAGGGAGTAATGATCAATGTCCCTGAAGACAAGATTATGGCATAAGGCTGGAGAGTTGATATACCCCTGAGGTAGGACAGTGAAAGTATATTGCTGACATTGCCAGCTGAAAGCAAACTGTTTCTAGTGGTCCTTACTAACAGCTATTGAGGAAAAAGCATTTGCCAGATCAATAGCTACATACCAGGTACCAAGGGATGTATTGATTTGCTCAAGCAATGATACTACATCTGGAACAACAGCTGCAGTTGGAGTTACCACCTGATTGAGCTTATGATAATCCACTGTCATTCTCCAAGACCCATCTGTTTTCTGCACAGGCCAAATAGAAGAGTTGAATGGGGATGTGGTGGGAATCACCACCCCTGCATCCTTCAAGTCCTTAAGAGTGGCAGTAATCTCTGCAATTCCTCCAGGAATCTGGTATTGCTTCTGATTTACTATTTTGCTAAGTAGGGGCAGTTCTAGTGGCTTCCACTTGGCCTTTCCCACCGTAATAACCCTCACTGCATGAGTTAGAGAGCCAATGTGGGGATTCTGCCAGTTGCTCAGTATGTCTATTCCAATTGTACATTTTGGAACTGGGGAAATAACTACAGAATGGATCTGGGGGCCCACTGGACCCACTGTGAGATGGACCTGAGCTAAAATGCCATTGATCACCTGGCCTCCATAAACCCCCACTCTGACTGGTGGACCAGAGTGACATTTTGGGTCCCCTGGAATTAATGTCACTTCTGAACCAGTGTCTAATAATCCCCCAAATATCTGATCATTTCCTTTTCCCCAATGCACAGTTACCCTGGTAAAAGTCTGTCAGTCTCCTTGGGTAAGGTTTGGAGGAACATTGACAGTATAAATTTGTGGCAATGTAACAGGGTTCTCTCCAAAAGTGACCTGGCCTCCCCTTCATTCAAGGGGCTCTGGGTCTGTAAACTGTGTCAAGTCTGGAAATTGATTAAGGGGCCATGACTCTGTGTTTTTGTAATTGAGGTTAAACTTCTGTTCACTTGACCTAGAACTCTTTTGTTTATATAGCTTGAACAAAAATTTAGTAGATTGCCTATCTGTTGTATTTCTAGGTACCCCATGATTTATTAGCCAGTGCCACAAATCTCTGTGTGTCATATAATTTTGATGCCTCCTTTGAGTTTGCTGTCTATTATAATAGCCGCGTCTACCCTGTCTTTGGTGATTAAGTGCTGCTACCTGGCTTCTGCCAACTTAGGATCTGGTCATCCCCATTGTGTTTAAGGATTCCAGCTCAGTGACGGCAGTTCCTACAGTAATATCTGACCTACAGAGAAGTGCAACTACAGAGCTCTTCAGGGATGATGGCACTAGTCTCACAAATTTATTTCTCACTGTTCTGGCAAAAGGTGCATCCTCCGGACATTCCTGGGGTGTAAGAGCAGGCTTTGCATGATAAATCCACTCTAACATTCCAATCTCTCTAAGCCTCTGGATCCCCTCATCTACATTGTACCAGGGCAGTTCTAGCATTTCAACCTCAGGTAATGTCGGCCACCTTTTGATCCATGTTTCAACCAACCACCCAAAGAAACTGTTAATACCTTTTCTAACCCCTCAAGCTATAACATTGAATCCAGAATCTCTGCTTAGTGGGCCTATATCAATAACTTCAGCCTGGTCCAGCCTTATATTCCTCCCACCATTATCCCACACCCTTAAAATCCATTGCCACACATATTCCCCTGATTTCTGTCTACATAAATTGGAAAACTCGCACAATGCTTTTGGAGTATAATGTACCTCCTCATGTGTGATACTTTGTACCTCACCTTTCAGGGCCTGTTGGGACTTTAGTCTAGTTGTAGGTCTGGAAGAAATGAGGGGTGGTGGGGGTAGGTCATGAAAAGAATTAGAAATATCTTCCAAGCCATTTGCTTCAAGGCCTTCGTTTGCAGTTTCATCTGGTGAAGCAGAATTAATCAATCTAGGGCTAATCCCTTCAGGAGGAGATAGGGTGGCCAACTCCTCAAGGCAGGCTGGAGGTGGGGCAGCTATGTCCTCAGGGCAAACTATTACAGGGTTATGTAGAGAAGACTCAGCATGACCTAGGATTTCAGTCTCACCCCCAACATCATTATCAATCCATATGTCACCATCCCATTTTTCAGGGTCCCACTCCTTTCCAATCAATGCCTTCACTTTAATGGCAGACACAATGCAACATTGAGATTTCAGTTTATGTTGTAAAGTTGCTACTCTAGCAATAAAATTCTGAGTCTGATTTTCAGGGATCTCAAGTCTACAGCTCAGTAAATAAGATTTTCCTTCAGGACACTCATAGAAACTTCTACATCTTTCAGACAGTGCTTAAGCTTCTCGTTTGAAGCCTTAAGCCCATGTCTTGCATTCCTTAATGTATCCAATGTATCTAACAACAACCAGCCCACATCTCTATACCTTCTATTAACACAAAACCCCACAAAGGTGTCAAAAACATTGTCCCCCAGAGCCTGGCTTCGTACAAACAAAGCATTAAGAATTGAATGGTGATATTTTGACTATCTCTTTTGCCAACTCACTCCATGGATTGGAAGTGTCATTCTGATTATGGGAATCAGAGTCCTTAGTGTCTTTGAGTCCAGTCAGAGTAGAAAACCATTCATAAAAACCCATTTTTAAGATTCTGTTGCTTAAAAACCACTCCTGGTACAAAGTTGTATTAGTTTGGGTTCTCTACAGAAACAGAATCAACAGGAAACACTCGCAAATATAAAATTTATTAAAGTGTCTCACATAACTGTGGGAATGCAGAGTCTAAAATTGGCAGGGCAGACTGCAAAGCTGATGATTCTGATGGAGGGTCTGGACAAACTCCACAGGAGAGGCTTGCCGGCCAAAGCAGGAAGAGAGCCTGTCTCTTCTGAATCCTCCTTAAAAGGCTTCCAGTGATTAGATTAAGCACCACTCATTGCAGAAGACATGCTCTTTGGCTGATTACAAATGGAATCAGCTGTGGATGCAGCTGAACATGATCATGATTTAATTCTATGAAATGTCCTCATCGCAACAGACAGGCCAGCATTTGGCCAATCAGAAAACAGGAACCACCACTTGGCCAAGTTGGCACATGAACCTGAGCATGACAATGGGTATTGTGTTGATCTGTAGATAAATTTGATAGAACTGACATATTAAATACATTTAACCTTCCTATCCATGAGCAGGGGATGTCTTTCCACCCATTTAGATTTTCTTTGATTTCTTTTAACAATGTTTCATAGCTTTCTGTGTGCAGATCTTTTATATCCCTGGTTAAATTTACTCCTAGATACTTGATTCTTTTAGTTGTTATTTTGAATGGATTTTTCCCTTAATTATCTCCTCAGTTAGGTCATTATTTGTGTATAGAAACATTACTGTTTTTTGTACTTTAATCTTGTATCTTGTCACTTTGCTGAATTTGCTTATTAATTCAAGTAGCTTTGTCATAGAATTCTTAGGATTTTACAAGTATAGGATCATGATATCTGCAAATAATGCAAGTTTCACTTCTTCCTTTCCTATTTGGATGCCTTTTATTTCTTTCTCCTGCCTTATTGCTATAGCTAGAACTTCAAGTATGTTGTTGAAGAATGGTATTTATAAGGGGCATCCTTGTCTCATTCCTGATCTTAGGGAGAATACTTTCAGTCTTTCACCATTAAGTTTGATGCTGGCTATGGGTTTTTCATATATGCACTTTATGACATTAAGGAAGTTTCCTTCAATTCCTACCCTTTGAAGTGTTTTTATCAGAAAACGATGCTGAATTTTGTCGAATACTTTTTCATCATCAATCAAGATAATCAGTAATTTTTCTCTTTCAATTTGTTTATGTGTTGTATTGCATTGATTGATTTTCTTGCATTGAATTATCCTTGCATTCCTGGTATAAGCCCCATTTGGTCATGATGTGTGTAATTATTTTAATGTGTTGTTGAATTCAACTTGCTAGTATTTTGTTGAAAATTTTTGGATATATGTTCATTAGGGAGATTGGTATGTAATTTTCTTTCTTGTGGCATCTTTACCCAGTTTTGGTATTAGAGTAATATTAGCTTCATAAAGTGAATTAGGTAGTGTTCCTTTTTCCTCAGTTTTTTTGGAAGAGTTTGAGCAGGTTTGGTGGTAGCTCCTTTTGTAATGTTTGATAAATTCCCCTGTGAAGCCACCTGACTCTGGGCTTTTCTTTGTAGGAAGATTTTTGATGATTGATTGAATCTATTTACTTGTAATTGGTTTGTTAAGATTTCCTATGTCTTTTCGAGTCAGTGTAAGCTCTTTGTGTGTTTCTAGGAATTTATCCATTTCATCTAAGTTGTCTAGTTTCCTGGCATAAAACTGTTTATAGTATTCTCTTATGTTTTTTTTAAAAATTTCTTCAGGGTCCCTGGTAACAAACCTCCCCCCCACCCCACCCCCACCCCATCATTTCTGATTTTAAATGACTCCTCTCTCTGTTTTTCTTTGTCAGCCAGGCAAGGGGTTCATTGATTTCACTGATTTTTCTCAAAGAACCAACTTCTGGTTTTATTGATTCTTTCTATTGATTTTTGTCTTCCAATTCTTTTATTTCTGCTTTAATCTTTGTTATTTCTCTTCTTCTGTTTGCTTTGGAGTTAGTTTGCTGTTCTTTCTCTAGTTCCTCCAAGTGAGGAGTTAAGTCTTCAACTTTTGCTCTTTCTTCTTTTATAATATAGATATCTAGGGCAATAAATTTCCCTCTCAGCACTGCCTTTGCTGCATTCCATAAGTTCTGACATATTGTATTCTCATTTTCATTTGCCTGCAAATATTTACCAGTTTCTCTAGCAATTTCTTCTTTGACCCACCCATTATTTAATAGTGTGTTATTTAATCCCCGTTTATTTGTGAAAGTTCTGGTTCTTTGGTGCTTTTTGATCTCCAGCTTTATTATGTTGTGGTCAGAGAAAGGGCTTTGAATAATTTCAATTTTTTAAATCTATAAATACCTGTTTTGTGTACCAGTGTATGATCTATCTTGGAGAAGATTCCATGAGCACTAGAGAAGAAAGTATATCCTGGTGTTTTGTGGTATAATGACCTATATATGTCTGTTAGGTTTAATCTATTTATCACATTGTTTAAGTTCTCTAATTATTTATTGATCTGGTTGTTCTATCTCTACAGGAAAGTGGTGTATTGAAGGCTCCCACTATTTTGTTGAAACATCTGTTGCTCCTTCCAGCTTTTCCAATGTTTGCCTCTTGTACTTTGGAGCTCCTTGATTGAGAGCATAAGCATTTATGATTGTTATGTCTGCTTGGTGACTTGTCCCTATTATTAATATGTAGTGTCCTTCCTTGTCTCTTACAACACCTTTACATTTAAATTCTATTTTGTCTGATATTAGTTTAGTTACTCCTGCTTTCTTTTGGTTACAGCTTGCATGGAACATCTTTTTCCATCCCTTCATTTTCCATCTATTTGTATCCTTGTGTCCAAGATGAGACTTTTGTAAGTAGCATATAGATGGATCATATTTTTTAATCCATTCTGCCAATCTGTATATTTTAATTGGTGAGTTCAGTCTGTTAACATTCAAAGTTATTACTGTAAAGCATTTGTTGAGTCTACCATCTTATCCTTTAGATTTTATTTGTCAGATCTATGTATTCTCTTCCCCCTTTCTCTTTTTATTCCTTGAGTTACCCTAAATGATACTCTTCAGTTCTGTGCCCTCCTTAAGACCCCCTCTTCTGTTTTTTTTTTTTTTCAGCTAACTGGAGTCCCTTTAGTATTTCTTATAGGGCAGGTCTCTTGTTGACAAATTCACTCAGCCTTTGATAGTCTGTGAAAATTTTAATCTCTTCCTCACTTTTTAAGGACAACTTAGATGGATAAAGAGTTCTTGCCTAGAAATCTTTTTCTTTCAGAATCATAAATATATCATGCTACTGCCTTCTCACCTCCAAAGTGCCTGTCATTTAGTCATAATTCAGTCCTACATAGTTTCCTTTGTATGTGGTGGATCACATTTTTCATGTTGTTTTCAGGACTTTTTGCTTCTCTTCAACATTTGAAAGTATGATTCATATGTGCCTTGGAGTAGGCCTATTTGGTTTTATTCTATTTGGGGTTCTCTGGGCTCTTCTGATTTGCCCATTTATATCTTTTATATGGGTTGGGAAGTTTCCCCCATTATCTCTTCAACTAATCTTCCTTTTCTCTTCTCCTTTTGTGTCACCAATGATTTTTATATTTGTGCCTCTCATGTTGTCCATCATTTTCCTGAGCTCCAATTCTACTTTTTCCATCCTTCTTGCCATTTGTTCTTTTAACATTTGAATTTAATTGTCCTGTCCTCTAGTTCACTTATTCTTTCTTCTACATCTTCAGATCTGCTGTTGTATGTCTCTGGTATGTTTTTAATTTGGTCTACAATATCTTTCATCTCTGTGAGATCTGCTATTCTCTTCTTATTCTTTCAATATCTTCCTTATTGTCTTCTAGTGTCTTCTTGATATCCTTTATGTCATTAGCCAACCCATTGAATTTATTTTGGAAAGTTGTATAAACATGTTTGAATTGTTGTTCCAGATTCTGTGTCTCCAATGGTATTTTAATTTGGTCATTTGGCTGGGCCGTATCTGCCTGCACCTCCATGTGCTTTATGATTTTCTGTTACTTTCAAGGCATTTGATTATCTTGATAAGGTTATTTTGAAAATTGATTTCCCTCACTCATCTAAGGTATGTTGGTTTGAAAGGATGTATGGACCCTAGAAAAGCCATTTTTTAATCAAAATCCCATTTTGTGATGGCAGAATAATCCCTATTCAATACTGTGTGTTTGAATCTGTAATTAGATTATATCCCTGGAGATGTATTCCAATCAAGAGTGGTTGTTAAACTGTATTAGGGGAGATGTGTTGCCACTCTTTTGGGTGAGTCTTGATTAGTTTCTGAAGTCCTATAAAGGAGGAAACATTTTGGAGAATGAGAGATTCAGAGAGAGCAGAGCAGAGCAACATAGCCACGAGAAGCAGAGTCCACCAGACAGTGACTGGAGATGAAGAAGGAAAATGTCTTCTGGGGAACTTCATGAAACAGGAAGCCAGGAGAAGAAGCTAGTCGATGATGCCGTGTTCATCATGTGCCCTTCCAGATTAGAAAGGAACCCTGACCACGTTCACCATGTGCCTTTCCAGATGAGAGAAAAACTCTGACTGTGTTTGCCATGTGCCTTCTCACTTGAGAGAGAAGCCCTGAATTTCATCGGCTTTCTTGAACCAAAGTATCTTTTCCAGATGCCTTAGATTGGACATATCTATAGACTTGTTTTAACTGGGACATTTTCTCAGCCTTGGAACTGTAAACTAGCAACTGATTAAATTCTCCTTTTAAAAAGCCATTCGTTTCTGGTATATTGCATTCCAGCAGCTAACAAACTAGAACAGATTTTGGTACCAGGAGTGGGGTACTGCTGTGGTTTGCAAATATCAAACATGTTGGAACAGCTTTTTAAATGGATAAGGGTAAGATTTTGGAGGATTTGTGAGGAGCTTGATAGAGAAGGCCTAGAATGCTTTGAAGAGACTGTTGGTAGAAAGGTGGACTCTAAAGCTACCTGTGGCAAAGCTCTAGATAGAAATGAGGCATGTATTATTTCTGGAATAATACATAATAATAGTTATTTCTGATAGGAAGATGAGCCTTGTTTTAAAATGGCAGATGATCTGGCAAAATTGACTAGTGGCTTTGGCTGGAAGGCAGATTTTAAAAGCCATGAATTTGGATATTTAGCAGAAGAGATTTCCAAATTAAATGTCAAAAGTGTAACCTGGTTTCTCCTCATAGCTTATAATGAAATGTAACAGGAGAGAGATAAGCTGAAAACTGAACTCCTGAGTACAATGAAACCAGAAATTGATGTCCTGGAAAATTCTGGGCCTCCAGAAAGGGAGACCACAGAGAATAGTGCCCTGTGTGAGGATTTAACCAAATCTGGAACCAGTCAGCCATTTCAGAGAAAGCCAGGATTGGACATGGAGTTATCCAGGAAGGATTTGTGGAAACTCCTTATGTCTGATGGGCATGATCCAAGGCTACTGCATAGAAAGCCAATGACAGTTCTGTGGGACCCGTATAAACAGAGCTGCTGCCAGTCTGGACTGGGGGGTTCAGAGAAGGGACACATTGGAGGAAAAATAACTTCAGAGGCAAAGCCATGGAGGTTGGGGTCTGAAGTCAAGAAGCCTCAGGCCAGGAGAGCAGACCCACCCAAGCACATGGAGAGGGGCAGTTTGCCTTGAAGGCAGAGGAAGGGCCTTCCACTTCATTGCAGTGGAAGAATCATGCTGCCTCAGGCCTTTGAGAAGGTATAGCATGCTCCTTGGGGACTGGGGAGAACCTGGCTGCTACCACGTGGATGGGTTGAGCATGTGCCCCATAAATGGCAGAGAGCCCAGGTGTGGCCTGATACTTGGAGAGGGTGGAGCCAAAAAAAGTGATCTCCTCAATGTCTCCCGAAGTTGATTTGGAAAGAGGTGGGCCACTGCATAGGCCCTTGGAAAGGGTGAAATTGCCGCTTTCTAAAGCCAAAGGATAAATGACTTTCAGACTTTGAAATCTAATGGTCTTTGCCCTGCAGGTTTTCAAAACTGTATGGGTCCTGTCACCCTTATGTTCCTTCCTCCCTATTGAAATGGGTATATGTGTCCTATGAATGTTTCTCCTTTGTGTGTTGGCAGCAAATAGCTTGTTTTGAGTTTTTATAGGTCCAGAGCCAGAGGAGAATTTTGCCTTAGAACAGACCATGCCTGTAATTAACTTTGATAGGAGTTTGTACTGTTTCTAACTTTGTATTTCATTTGTAATGTTACTGAAATGGTTTAAGGGGGAAATTAATGTATTTTGTGTATGGGGAAAGCTTGTTTTTTTATGGTCCAGAGGGTGGAACGTGATGGTTTGAGAGGATGTATAGATCTTAGAAAAGTCATGTTTTAATCAAAATACCATTTTGTAATGGCAAAATAATCCCTATTCAATACTGTATGTTTGTATCTGTAATTAGATGGTACAATAAAAATAAATAAATAAATATGGAAGTGAGCATTAATGGAAGAATTATCTTAGTATAAGTCTTACAAAGACAAAATACCACAATGGCAGAAGGAAGTACTGCATTATCAGTAGTTAAACGTAAATGGATTGAACTCTCCAGTCAAAAGAGAGATTGATAGAATGGATTTTTAAAAGTATGACCCAATATATGCTGTTTATAAGAGACTTACCTTAAATTCAAAGACGTGCAGGTTGAAAGTGAAAGGATGAAAAAAAATATGGACCATGCAAATAGTAGCTAAAAGAGAGCTAGGGTAGCTATACTAATATCAGATAAAATAGATATTAAGCAAAAACAGTTAAGATGGACCAAAAAAGTCATTATATACTGATAAAGGGGTCAATTCAACAAGAAAACATACAATTTTAAAAATACATTTACCTAACAGCAGAGCCTATAAATATATAAAACAAATACTGACAGATTTGAAGGGGGAAATAGACGATTCTACATCAATTGTAGGAGATTTCATATACCACTTTACTGAGTGACCTTAGTAATTCCCCATTTACACTTTGCAGGATTTTGAGTGAATTACTTCTTCCACTCCCTATGAAATGGACCTCCTCCCATTCCTGGGTGTTCTCTTGAGTGACTTAATGCGGACAATCCTTATTTCAGGCTGCTTCAATGTAATTGTTTCTTCACGCTGTTGGAAGCTCTCTGAAAGCTGCTTCTCTGCCCTCAGGACAAACTCTGGGAGGGCAAGCCTGAGATACATTCCCTAACTCAGCCTCTCAGACTTCTGCTCAAAAGATTGGCACTCTGCTTCGTCTGGAATAGGGCCAGGAACCTACAATGGAAGTGCACATTGGCTCCATCCTGCATTGTTAAGTGTTGGGGGAGGAGCCAGCAAGGACACCAGGAGCTTCTGTGGTTTCTAAGCTGCGTTTTCTCGATTTAGCACCAGCATGGTTAATGCAGCCCTCTGAGTGTTTTCTGTAGTTTTGAGATAGGTTACTGTTTTTAATCAGATTGTTCTCTGTAGTTGATTGTGGTCAGATAAACTGAAGCTAATGCCTTGAAAGCCCATGTTCAACTCAGAGTATGCCTACTTAGTCAATAGACTAATCCTGTGGTCATATCCTGTTCCTTATTGTATAATTGGAATAGACATATTTGGAAACTGGCAGATTCCACACATTGTCTCTATAATATATAGGATGACAGCCATTATGGTAGTAAAGGCTAATAGAACCCCCTAGAATGTTCTCTCCCTACCATGATAGTAAACCAGAGCAATACTACATCCCTTGGAAAATTATAGAGATTTGTGCCACCATCAGAGAGCTGAAAGATGCAGAGGTGCTGGTGTTTAACGTATCTCTTTTTACTAGCCTATTTACCCTGTGCAGAAATCACATGGAACTTGTAGAATTACTGCAGGCGTTGGTAAAACAAATCGGGTGGTGACTCCAATTGCAGCCACTATTCTAGATATATTACCTTGAGTGGTGCAATCAATACACACCTCTGGCACTTGCCATGCAGCTATTGATCTGACATATGTCCTTTTCTCAATACCAATCTGATACCATCAGATACTTCAAGTATACTTTATCATGTACTTTAGATGCCTTGTGATTCTAGTGAAACTGTCGTGAAATAGAGAGTAGAAGATAAATAGCACAAAATTCAGGGTTCACTACCTCAGTGAAATTTTTGGAAGTTTAGTGATCTAGAGCACATCAAGATATACCCTCCAAGGTGAACTACAAGTTGCTCCATATTGCACCATTACCACACATGCAAAAAGATTTATTTAGTGAGCTTGGTGACCCTCGAGATTTTGGAGGCAACATATTCTACATGTAAGTGTGCTACTTTAACCCATTTACAAACCCTTCCGGTTTTGAATGGCACCAGATAAAGAGAAGGTTCAGCAACAAGTCTAGGCTATAGTAAAAACTTCCCAGGAATTTCTTTTCTTATCTGAAACATAGATAAATGTGTTGTTTTCATGAGTGTATATTTGCCCACACCAGTGAAAGTAGTATCTTTATTTCCTATAACTGTTCTGATTATTCCCAAGAATTCCCATACTGTTAAATGATGAGGCAGTAAGATGGGGAATAATTAATATTGACTATTATCATCTGTCAATCTAGTTTTAAATCAAACTAAAATTATAGTTTAAGTAGTTTTTTTTTAATAAATATTCAGTCTTCTAGGGTTTCTTTCCTTCCTCATGTTCCTTCTATATAAGGAGATATAAGTCATTCTGTGGTTGTGGAAAAGGAGCCCTCTGGTGTTTGCTAGTTTTTGCCTTAAGGTGTTTACCTATTCTGACTCTGGACCAGAGTCAACTTGGTTTTTCATTGATCACATTTTACCTGCTAGAGCATGTTCTTTCATTCAAAGATGAAAGCTGTGGTTCAAGATATTTGCCTCTGTTCATGAAATGTATGCATTGTATGATGCTTTTATCTTCCCAGAAGCCCCCTCAGCATCCCTACATCTTATAGGTATGCTGAAGAAACTTCTAGGTACACCCACACAGTACTCAAGTCAAAGGAACCATGAGCACTACCCAAACCCATTAATCTTCTTAGGATATACTATAATTGTAGCCAACTAATCTAGCCATATAAATTAGGGCTGTGCAACAGAGAAATCAGTGGCAAGACTTCTCGTCCATTGAGCTGGAGACCCAGGTTTGATTCCCAGAGCCTGCCCATGCCGAAAAAAAAAAACAAAACTTGCTTCTTGCCATATTGGACATAGCACAAGGGTAGAGATTAAACTCTAAGACTTTTCTCTAGAGACTGGAGGGAATGATTCTCTCCATTTCCCATTTCTCAAAGGCAGGCCTTCTCCAGTTTTACATGAGATGAATCTCTATGGTCACATATGCTAGCCTGGCTCTTGATATATTAATAAAACCATAAAATTTAGAAATATCTTTTGTCTTTGACAAAGACTGACTATGAAAACTGTTCTTACAACTCAATATGAACAGTGATCCTTTAGTTCGAGGTATTATCTCTTATTCCCCTAAAGATTCAAATGAAATGAGTCAATGGGTAGAAAGCCATGGGATAAAAAGCCTTGGGGAATATGAAAATCAACCCCATCTATCAGCAGTAGATATCTATTTTTGAGGTACCTTCCTCCTAGTGAATAAAATATGTGCTGATCTTATCTGGAAACATTTTAAAAAATAATAATAGAGATTTGTAAGGCCTTGGGTTAGAAATACACCTTAGGTACAGCCATGACAAATTTAATAAAATCTATCTATCCAATAATTTAATTTATCTTGTACTTATTTGTGTTGTGCTATAATTATAGCCAACTAACCTAGCCAAATAGGTTAAATAAAAAGGTTGCTTCTTGCAATCTAGAGTAATGCAAATTAGGTTTAACTGTTATGCCATAGAAAATAAGAGTATGAATACTATCTCTTAATTTACTGTTTTTTTGTTGTTGTTGTTTTTCAGTGGCATAGTAAATAAGAGGGTGAAGTACTCCTGTTCACTAAATGCTACTAATTTTTAAATTAATAGTTAAAATTCTGTTTCTATTGTTTGTAATACTTTGAAAATAATTGTTTACCATTCCTATGGTTTAAATTTTACTTGTCCTCAAGCATAAGTTGTTCTTTAAAACAAATATATTAGAAAAAATTTAAATTTTTCATCATTTCTCATATATAATCATCAGCTGATGCTTCAAGAATTGAATTTCTGGAATGAAACTATGTTCTACTTAAATTGGTGAACAATAAAAGAACATTTTGAATTCTATTTGACTTTTCTTAGGTATCTAGATCTGCTCAAGGACTCAAACCTTATTAAAACTCAGGATGTGTTTACAGTCATCCGATATATCTCATATAACAGTTATGGGAAGAACATGGCCTGGAATTGGATACAGCTCAACTGGGAATATCTCGTCAACAGGTGGGATGATCAGATAATTGTTTGTTGTACTCTTTGTCTAATACCATGAACAGTTTTTTTCTTATTCTTTTGGGTATACTTTCTCTTACAGCTATACAATACCTGAAATGTTATATTATCAATGGTAAAAGAACATGGTATTTTTCTTCCAGGAAAGCAATATACTAGTAAACATTAGGGTACAATTCCTTTTCTGGAAATTATTGTCCATGGATGATCTATGGGATTCTGAGACCTGGAGAGATAACTAAATTGCATTGTCTTTAGTTTAGTTACAAAACAAATTAATATAAGCCTGCCTGTTGTGCTAGCACCTTGCACAATGCTAGGCACATATTTAGTTTACAATTAAAATTTGATGAAATTTTAAATGAGAATTCCTGGACCTGGTTTCAAAATAGAGTACTATATCTAACCGATAAATGGGCGATACCTTTTATTTCCCCTGACCAGATAATTAAACTTCAGTTTCTTTAATACTGCTTAAAAAGAGACTGTATTTGTCAGGCAACAGCAGTTTTAAAATAGGAAATAGCAAGGACAAGAAAAGAGCAAAATCAAGGGAAGTGGTTTGTTTCCAAACTTCTTATTTCTTTAGCCCCATTTAGAAGAAATATTGTGTGATATATTTCAAATAATATAATTTTCATTTTTAGGAATTATTTAACTTTTATATCTATTAAAAATTTAGAGGTATAAAAATTAGATCTTACCTTATCATAAAGCTCATAAACATCTGGCCTTAAAATACATCTATTAGACATAATAAACTCATTTTTTCCTAGAATAATAAACGGACAAACAATTCCCAGAGCTAGTTCTAAAACCCTAGCCCAAGGCTTTCAATATTTCCTCATGCTCTAATGATCTAATTCTCATGAGGTATTTCAAATGGTCCCAAAAATAAAACTGTATAATAACCATATGTCCGACACACAAAAAACACCCAATATTAATTAAAATTGGTTTGAATAAGTGTAATTTCCCCATAAAAATTGGATAAAACAAACTAAACAGAAACAAGTCAAGCTTCATCCAAATATTTATTGCCACTTTAACATAAATAGGCTGCAAAGCTTTTGTCTTGGATTTTCACAACTGGTGGCCGCACATTAATGTTCTTGCCAGTTTGACATTTAACCACAAAGTCCTAAGACACTTCAGAAATATTTTGGTTTTGTTTCTTCACTAAACTCTTTAATCAAACTGTGAAGTTAAATAAAACCAGTAAGACCATAGCATGGTGTGATAAAGTTTGATTTTAGTTTATGAGTGTAGATGAAAAATGAAGTCAATGGGACATGACTGAAGCCATCTAAACCCTATCTCATAAACAAAATAATTTAATAAGCATTTAATTAAAAGTTTTGTGTACATCAAAACTATTTCTCTTGGACATCACAATAATTCTTTCATAAATGTTAAATACAAGAAGATGATTTTATATAACTATTTTTCAAAATATTTAAAATATAATTAAATCCATATTTCAATTTTCAAATAAAAGTAACCAAAGGTAAATATATATATTTTTTCCCCTATTTTCTACATTTTATATGATATTGGCATCTTGGAATGAGCATATTTTGCTCTTACATTTCTAATAATTATTCAAGTAGCTGCATAGTTTATTCAATTTAGTCATTGCTGGTTCCCAAATATGTCCTTTAATTTTTAGTCAATAAGAGCAAAGTAGAAGAACATTATAAAATCACTGAAGAAAATTGTGTATTATCTGCAATTAGCAGACTTTGAAAATATATTATGTGGTCATTACAGCAACTAAAATTTCCAATTCCTTATTATAAAGGGATATGTTTTGTGCAAAATGCAGATAAGCAAAAAATAAGAATACAAAAATCAGCTAAAATTCCACCACCTAAAAATAAATGCTGTTATCATGTTACCCTTTTTCTTTAGTCATTGTTCTATGGCTGTTTACTTCTTTATTTTCAGAAAGAGTAGCCTATACATATGGTTTTATAACCTACCTTTCACATAATACTATATTATGAATGCCTTTTCAAGTCTGTAAGCATGCTTTCTCAATGCTATTTTTTTTTGCTTTTTCTTTTTTTATTATTATTTAATTTATTTTGTATTATCAAACCAAGACAACATACAAACATGAACATTCTTAACATACAAACATTCTGTTTGGTGTCTCGATGCTATTTTTAATGGCTTTATAGTATTTTACTGTGTAGCTGTAACTTATTTTATTTAGCCAATCCCTAACTTCAGGACAATAGAATTGTTTCTATCTTTCCACTACTAAAATAATGTATTGATAAACGAAATCTTTTAAACTGAATCTCTTTGTTGTTATTGGCTGTCCTTGAAAACTTCCTTAGGATACAATCCTAGAAGTAATATGCTCGGGTAAAGGAGGCATTAATCAGGATATCTGATTAATGTTGCAAAGTTGCCATCCAGAAAAATTTAACTAATAACTTTACATATTTTTCCAACTTCCAACTATACTCAGTATTGGCATTTAAAAAATATCTTTGCTAACTGAATAAATGAAAAATATCTCATGTTAAATAATCATTTTCTCATCCAATAAATATTTTAGAGCACTACAGTGGGCTAGGCATTATTCTTGGCACTGGGGATACAGTAATGAGGAGAAACAGACTTGGTTCTCTGTCCTCATGAAGTTTAGTGTCTAGTGACTGAGATCAATATTCAGTAAAGAATCAAAATATACCAGTATACTTAGAACAACATAATAATTACCAATAGAAGAGTTTCAAGGTATGCTGAAAGAGTATAAAAGGGGAACTGATCAAGTAAAGAAGAGTTGGAGGTAAAGGCTGATGATGCTTGACCTGAGTTCTGAAGGAAGGCCAGGAGTTAATTAGAAGAATGAGAGGATAGTAATGCCTGCCTGAAGGCTTACTATGGAGAAAGAGGGAGGTGAGGGCTAATTCCTGCAGTCAGATTAAGATTTGGGCTTTTGTTCTAAGAGCAATGGTATGTCATTAAAGAGTTTTAAGTAAGAAAATGAAGTGATCAGTTTTGCTTTGAATAGAGAGCTCTGGTGGTGAAGTGGTGAAGTGAAGCACAGATGGGGGCAGGAGTGGATTTGAAGGGAGCAGTTAGAGAGCTATTCTGTGGTAGTCCCAGCAAAAGATGGTGGTAGAATGGATTATGGATGCAGCGGTAAAGATGAAGAGTTAAGAACAATAACATTTGCAACTTGGTGGTAGATTGTGGTGATAGAAATGAGAGAACAAAGTGATATGACAAGGATAATGCTTAGATTTCTAGAAAAGATAAGATTTGCAGAGGGAGAACCAGGAGTTCAGTATGGAATATATGCTGCCTGAGTCTCTTTTGAGACATGGAAGTGGAGATTGTATCAAAGAGTAACCTTGTTAAATACTATTTAAAATTTGAATAAATTGAAGACTGAAGTGTATTTTGTATTTATTGACATAAAAACTATTGGTAGGGGGCACAAGGGTAGTTCAGGGTAGAATTCTCGCCTACCATGAAGGAGACCTGGGTTTGATTCCCAGCCGATGCACTTCCCCAGAACAAACAAGTAGACAAACAGACAAAAATTCAACAAATGGTGCTGCAATAATAGGATATTCTAACTAATAACTTTGCATATTTTTCCAACTCCCAACTATACTCAGTATTGTCATTTAAAAAAATATCTTTGCTAACTGAATAAATGAAAAATATCTCATGTTAAATAATCATTTTCTCATCCAATAAAAGAATGAAATGTGACCCCCCCATACAGCATGCCAAAAAAAAAAAAAAAACATTGATAACTCTAGAAAAATGGGATCAGAACCCAAAATGAAGCAAGTTGACAAATGAATCAGTGGTGAGGAGCTGGAGCCAAGAAACAGAGAAATCTCTTGAGAAATCTAACTCTCAATGGGAAGGAGAGAGAAAGGATATAAGGAAAGAGATGCTTGATAAAAGGACAGGTTCTTTCCTCCCTTTCTGTATAAAAAGTATTTGAGCATACTTAATATTTTTAAAAGCTGTTGAGAAAGATCCAGTGGTGAATGAGAGGGGAAAAAATTTTAAGTAAGGTTTTTAAAGAAAAGTAGGGAGGAATGCAACCAAAGCACAGGTGATAGGAGAGGAGTGTGTCATGTCTGCTTATATGTTTGTAAGACAAAACGTGTAGGAACTACCATGACTTTTCTCCATGAAAAGAAGTCAAGGCCATCTTTGGAATAAAGGAGGGAAGAGAGAAAAGGAAGAGATGTTGGAAAAGAGTGAAAACATTTGAAAAAGGCAATTCAAAGAGGAAGAGTATGAGTTACCCAGGGTAATATAGGAGGATTATTAGTGTGGAAGGGCCATTTAAGATTATTGTGCATGTAGTACAATAATATGGAGAAAGATGAGTGATTTCCCCTTCAATACTTACTCACCGGGTGCAAACCAGAGAAAATGGACAGTTGATTTCATCCACAAGTGGAGTTTTACTAGACACAAAGGATTAAAATACAAAGGAGTTTAAGATTTAGGCAGGAATTTAATTAAAAATGGTGGACCATGATATCTAAACTAAATAAGGAAAGAAGTGAAAGAAAAGACACACAGAAGGGAAAGAAGGGACAGGGATGCTCACTAGGTCAGATACACAAGTAAAGTCAAAGAATGGTAATGGTGGAAACCAAAAGGTGAATTCTGTCATGGAGAGCACACACATTTAATTTTAGGGGCAGCGTACTTATGGTGATTGCAAGGTATAACCATGAGAATTTGATGGCTCAGTGGAGTAGAGAAAAAATCATTGGAAATGAAAAGATCAAGAAACTAAGAAGCTAAGTTGGTTGACTCTTAGATATGGACCTTGAAATCACCCAGGAAGATGGCATGGCTTGAAGAAGAGAGAAGGTGATGAGTGAAATGCCAAAGTAATAATAAATAAGGGAGAATAACCTGAAGGAAGTGAGGCTTTTAAACTGTGGAGGATAAGGGTTTGGAAGGAGCGATGGGAGCATGGAGCACACCAGGTTCCTGACCTGGTTCTAGGAGAGAGACCAAAAACCAAATGTTCTCAAATGAGACTTAAGAGACAGTAAAGGGTTAGTTCCAGAAGGCTAGATGGAAGGATTTAAGAGGTTGAGAAGACCCAGGAAGCTGTGACAGTGGAAGGAAAGACAAACCATTAAAGGGACAGTGTTAGAGAACTGATGCCTCAGGATCTTACATTTTGGATAATGACTGATGACAGAGAGGATGAATGACATAGCAAACTTAAATTCAGTAGTGTCAGTAACTGGAGTGGCCATTGGACCTAGTGCACTGAGAATCATGATAAATTACTAGACCATTTCATCTTTTTCCCACTGGTACATGTTCCCTCTGTATTTCTTCTGTAAACTACTGATTCTTTCTTTTACTAATTTCATATTTATATAGTAAAAGCATTTGCCCTTTTATCATATATGTTGCAATGATTTTTCCCCACTTAGTTTTTTACTTTAATTTTGCTTATGTAGGATTTTTTTGTATAAAGCTTTTAAATTTTATGCAATGTACTTTATTATTTTTATTTTCATGGTTTCCTCTTTTATTATGTGATAATTTTTTAATGTAAATTTCTGTTACAGCATGCTTACCTATATATAGATACATTTTCTTCTATCCCTCCCTAACATTCCAAGGGCTTAGGTTTTCTACAAAAAAAAACCACGGTTGTTTTGTGTACCGTGATTAGTTGAGATAGGATTTTTGACTGTAAACACAACCGTTTATATTATGGTATGTAGGGGAGCTTCTGATTTTTGGTCTTAAAGAGTGAAATTGCAAAAGTCAGAATAGAATATCATCTCTAGAAATTCTATTTTGGCATTTATTTCAAGCATTGATGTTTAGCCAGTCTAATATAATATAGATCACAACCCTGAGCATGTCATTAGCTAATAAAGCTTATGAAATGAGAATATGTAGCCTATATTCAAACTTGAGGAAGATGTATAGGTGCCAATATATAGGCTAAGCTGCTATAATAGAAATGCAGAAATGCAGAAACTTAAAGAACATAAGTAATTTCTCCCTCAACCTAGAATCTCAAGTAAATGTCCAAGTTTTACGGTGGTTCTCCTCCAAGAGACAATTCAGGCATTGAGATTGTATCTCTCCTATGGCTCAACTATCTCCTTGAACATCATCCTATCCTATCTGGTGACTGAAGCTGGCTCACAGACACTTCCATGTTCCAACTTGGGGAAGAAGGGAAAACAAAGAGTCTAAGACAAGCAGTTTTCCTTTATTTGAGGGAAGAAGACTGAAGTTGAACATATCACTTCTGTTCACATTCTATTTGCTAAGAATTAGGTCATTTGTTTATACTTAGCTGTGAGAGAGGCTAAGAAATGTCGTCTCTAGCTGGGAAAGGCTAAGAAATGTCGTCTCTTCCTGTGTGCAGGAAGAAAGAACAGACAACAGTCTACTACACCTGGGAAAGTGGTATGAATCCTTCTACAAAAAGAAGTACCGAATTTTGAAGAATTTGTCCTGACAAGAATTAAGTTAAATGCAAAATGTTATTTCCAGTGTTTTGCTTACTTTGACAAATAATTTTTAAAAAGTCACAAAATTGAAAAGAAATGTCTGCATCTAGAGAAAATATTTAAAATTCTAGACATTTATACTCCTTTTTACTCCCCTAAATTTCTCTTCAGATATACTCTCAATGACAGAAACCTTGGTCGGATTGTCACAATAGCAGAACCATTTAACACTGAACTACAACTCTGGCAGGTATGACAATAAATTCCTCGATATTCCTTGTCCAGGAAGAAAATGAATTAAACTTTTTCTTCAAATAGAAATGGTATTTGTCCATTCAAATCACAGAAAACAATGAAAGAGAAATAATACTCTAATAAAATACACACATTTTTCTTCTGAACTTGAAAAAAATCCAATAACCAAGAAACAAAGTTTAAAAGTTGAGAAAAATGTGGCCTTGGGAGGTGTTGGAGGTTACATGAAACCACTCACTTCACCAAAATGTAAACCAATGGCTCCCTTTCCTGGTAAACATAACCCTAGAATTAGCTGGTCAAGATTCTGTTCCAATCAGAACTCACAGTTTTGGAATTTCAAAACTAAATCCCAATCTTTTAAGTTTCAAATATCTCATTTTCCAGGAAAAAATAAGTCCATTCATGTTGGACAAAGATATATTTATGAATTTTAAATTTCTGTGTATTAGATATTGGCATGTTAAGATTCTTTTATATGTTGAGGAACAAAATAACTCTTGCTTTTGTAGATAGCAAATAATACTATGGTTGAGTTTGAGGGGAAAGTTTGAAAAGGAAGTAGAAGGATAGAACAAACTTTGTTTTTTCAAGCCCTTAGTAACTGAACTGAAAGTATATTAAAATACCCCATACTCCTGGAAAGATTAAGCAGAGCTGTCATTCCATAAGCCAGATGTTGTTGGGAACACCTTGATGAATGCACAGAAAATGTAGAAACCAGCAGAAGCAGAAATGGGAAGCAGCCTTTGGTGTACTACTCTCTGTCTTCAACCTGTCAGAGCCCTTTTGGCATGATATTCTGCCAAGAGTCCAAAAGCCATGGGTAATGATTGTTGATCTGAATGAGATGCAGTCAGTCTGAATGAGGGACTAAGAGGTATATCTCCCTGTTGTGAAATGATGTTGAATTTCCAGATAGGGAGGAAACAAATCCATACTTCAACTAAAATTCTTGAAGAATAATTTGGCTTAAAATGACTTTAAATTTTCCTTTCTTTTCTAGATGGAGAGCTTTTTTGCAAAATATCCAGAAGCTGGAGCAGGAGAAAAACCTAGGAAGCAAGTTCTGGAAACAGTGAAAAACAATATTGAGTGGCTAAAACAAAACAGAAATGCCATAAGAGAATGGTTTTTTGATTTACCTAGGAAAAGTTAATGTGTTCAAATATCATATTTTAATTTTGTAAACGATTGTTTATCCTAGTAAGCAATTGGCAACCTGATTATAAGCACTCTGGAGGAAGTCTTATAAACAGGAACTGCTTTACTGTTTATATACCTTGCAAACTTTTCAATTGTTCCTCTTTGTTTATGATGGAAGATACTAATAGAGTATTTAATATACTCAGGGATTTCCTCTAAGTGTACTTCATAGGAGATTCTTTATTAACTGAAGAGAATTTAATAGTCATTTTAATGTCTTTAAATATCATTCTTTATGTATCTTAAATCTGTGAAAATAGAACACTTTGGTCTTACGTTTACATTTTTAGTACCAAAGAAACACACTTAATCTTCTTTCTTGATTGATTTTTGTTGTTGTTGTTGTTTTTTATTTTTTGGCATTTTTTTCTTGATTGATTTTTAAAGTTTAAATACCATTACTTGAGGGGCCAATAGTACCATCTTAATCTTTATTACTCAGAGTTATACATACCTAATATCATTTCATTCACCTATGTCTTATAACTTTAAATCCTACCAAGGTAGCTTGGCCCTAAATTTTACTCAAAGATGGCATGAATTAGCCAAAGAAATGGCTGCTACCTTTGCTCTTAAAAATCAACAAGCGAATTCTCCTCTCCTTTTAAAAATAAATGTGAATTATTACCTTGAAAAAACATATTGTTTTACTGTATCACTTTGCTTTTGAATAAAAATGGCTTCGGTGTTCTTTAAATAATTTAACTGTGACAAGTATGATTCAAGAAACCCCGTCATTTTCCTGCTTCGTACTCACTCATCTTGTTCCATTCCTTATAAAACTCTTCAAATATGCTATGAAATTAGAGGGAGCATAGTACTTCAGGGATTTTAGAAGAAAATGATTAAATAATGGGGAAGTGGTCAGGAAAGAGAAAAGGCTGATTACTCCATAAAACTAAATAGAATTAAAACTTGTCTTTGACCTCACCTAGCAATCTAAGTATGAAAATGGGGAAACCCATGTATGTCTCCAGCATGACTCTGCATATCTGAGGACATAGCTTCTTATAGATAACAAGGTTTATATATAAACCCTTAGATTCAAATCCATAAAGAACAGCAGTTGTCAAGTTTACATGCATAACTTGATTAAAGACATCAATTTCATAGAAGCCAGTGGCAAGAATATATTTGATATGGTATTCGATGACTAGTAGATGCACAATGTAAATCCAATAAGCAAGAAGATAGTAAACTACTATGTTCCAATCTGTTACGTCTAGAAAATCCAAATTTATTTGGAACTTTCAGAAGCATAAAGTAATTTAGGATTGGCTTGATGAAAATTGAAGCACATGGAAACAACCAAAATCTATGTTGTGACTTTATTTACTGTGCCCTTATCCTGTGCTCTGAAACTCTATAAATTTCCCTATTGCTGTCTCTTAATTATCACTTCTCAAGCCCCAAAACTTAAAAAAAAAATTAAAAGGAGGCAATTTCTACATAAATTTTTTAAAAAAGATTTTAAATATTATTTTCAAATACTTCAAAAGAAAAAAACTCAGTAGTTCCATAAATTATCAGGAAAACTACAGTATCCTCATGAGAATTAACATCCTGACTTCAAATTCTAACCACAATCAGAACCAGTACTTCAAGTCTATGTATTGTTTTAAGTGGATAAATGAGGAAGTGGTTGGTGGGGAAATTTATTTCTGTTTTAAGTAATAAATACATATTTTTTTTTAATGTCGGTTTGCAGAGGATGGTTAGTAAAAATAGTCTGCAACCAGCCTACAAGTCATTCTTTTTCATTTCATTTCATTCTGTCACTCTGTTTTATTTTTGTTCCATCTTTCTGTTTCATTTCAGTTCCAGCACACACAAAAAATGAGGATGAATTGTTAGTTCTCTTCACTCTGCACATGGCAATGAGCTGCAAACCCTACACTAGATCCTTGGGCCCTTTTCAAGCAGTATTTGGTTTTTAAAGGGCTGATGACCAATAGAAAGATCTTTCCCAAGCAGAGGTTACTATTGTCCTTGTTTGGTTACTGTCATGATTTTCACTGGAAAAAATACTTGGTATATTGTTTCCGGAATAAAACCTTCAACTCTGAAGAATTAACTGGAAGAAATAATGGTCAGCAATGTCTTGCAGCAAGATGTAGGACAAGGCTGCTACTGCCTCCCTTCTGGGCAGCCTATTCCTGTATTCTTTTTTTCTTTATACAAGCCTATCTTTATTTGTAAAGAAGAATATACAACTAAAGCTAATTTGATTTTTAAAAATCAGTTTATTTAGTGATAATGCACATTTTAAAATAAAATTGTAGCAAAACACTGATATTTGATAGTTTAAATAAAGTACCATTCATGTAAAAATCATGTTGTAGCATGTAAAATTTAATTAGAAAATTCATCGTTCATGAAAGTACATGTATTTTGTCAACAACTCATGAGAACATCATCATAAATTTACTTAAGATACAAAACAAAATTCTCTTAGGCTCGACATTTAGTATTATAAGATTTTAAGCTGAATCCAGATTATTTTTGTTATTGAAGTGCACATGACATAATTGATTCAGACTACCAATGAACTGATATTTTATTGTTTAACCAAAATCTATTGGTTTTACAATATGTCTAGACCAATTATTTCACCAATAACTTAAATGATAAAAGATCTAGCTGAAAATCCCACTGACATATTCTTAGCACAATAATTAAAAGTCCTAGCAGCTTTGATTTTCATGAATACACACAAGATAAATTTGTATCGTACAATTAAAATTTGTACTAAAAGTCAAACCCTATTTTTTTCAAGAGAAAACTTTTTATGGTAAAACTTTGTTTAAAAAAGAAAGAGATGGGAATGTCAAATGGTGCAACCACTGTGGAAGGCAGTTTGGCGGTTCCTCAAAAAGCTGAATATAGATTTGCCATATGACCCAGCAATACCATTGCTAGGTATCTACTCAGAGGACTTAAGGGCAAAGACACAAACGGACATTTGCACACCAATGTTTATAGCAGCATTATTTACAATTGCAAAGAGATGGAAACA
>PVIY010037366.1:0-24725 GCA_004026745.1 Myrmecophaga tridactyla
TGGCAGTCTTAGATTCCAGTTCAATGGAATCATTGTTGTCTCTCCTGGTGGAAGCACTCTCCCTTTTGGACCTAAAACCTGTAGACTAGCAGAGCTCAAGGTCACAGGGACAAGAAGCAAAAATTTTCCTAGTGTATCACAAGGGGTAATAGTGAGTGGTGCCACTCCCATTTCCACCCCTTGGTTCCTGGACCCATAGATCCTGGCTATGGGAAAAACAGCACCATACAATGAACGCTGGTTCAGAACATACACAACTTTCTGGAGAACATTACTCCAGACCTTCAAGGTACTGCCACCTACTTGGGACCATAATTGAGTTTTCAAAAGGCCATCCACGATTCTATCAATCCAGCTGCCTCTGGATGATGGGGAACATGGTGAGACCAGAGAATTCCATGAGCTTGTGTCCATTCCCACACTTCATTTGCCGTGAAGTATGCTCCTTGATCAGAAGCAATGCTGTATGGAATAGCATGACGATGGATAAGGCATTCTGTAAGTCAATGGATGGTAATTTTGGCAGAAGCACTGGCTGCAGGGAAAGCAAACCCATATCCATAGTATGTATCTATTCCAGTTAGAAGAAATCGCTGCCCCTTCCATGAAGGGAATTGTCTAGTGAAATCAATCTGCCACCATATAGCCATCTGGTCACCTCAGGGAATGGTGACCATTCTCTGCTGCTGCAGATTGGACACTAGGCAGTGGCTGTAGCCAGATCAGCCTAGATGAGTGGAAGTCAATGTTGCTGAGCCCATACATAACCTCCATCTCTACCACCATGACCACCTTGTTCATGAGCCCATTGGGCAATGACAGTTGTTGTTGGGGAAAGAGGCTGACTGGTATCCAGAGAACAGGTCATCTTATCCACTTGATTATGAAAACCTTCCTCTGCTGAAGTCACCCTCTAAGTGCGCATTCACATGGGACACAAATATCTTCATGTTTTTAGCCCACTCAGAAAGGTCTCTCCACATATCTCTTCCCCAGACCACTTTGTCACCAATTTTAAAATTCTGTTCTTTCCAAGTCCCTGACCATTCAGCCAAACTATTAGCAACAGCCCATGAGTCAGTATACAAACGCACCTCTGGCCAGTTCTCCTTCCAAGCAATATGAACAACCAGGTGCACTGCTTGAAGTTCTGCCAACTGAGAGAATTTCCCCTCACCACTGTCCTTCAAGGATACCCCAGAAAGGGGTTGTAGTGATGCAGCTGTTCACTTTGGGTGGTACCTGCCTATCATGCTGAACCATCTGTAAACCAGGCCCAGGTTTCTCTTTCTCAGTCAATTCACTGTAAGGAATCTATTGTATTCCTAGGTACCCCATGATTTCCTAGCCAACGCCACAAATCTCTGCATGTCAGATTATTTTGACTCCTGCTGTGAGTTTGCTATTTATTATAATAGCCACGTCTACCCCGTCTTTGGTGATTAAGTGCTGCCAGCTGGCTTCTGCCAACTCAGGATCTGGTCATCCCCATTGTGTTTAAGGATTCCAGCTCAATGACAGCAGTTCCCACAGTGATATCTGATCTACACAGAAGTGCAACTACAGAGCTCTTCAGGGATGATGGTGCTCGTCTCACAAATGTATTTCTCACTGTTCTGGTAAAAGGTACATCCTCTGGACATTCCTGGGGTGTAAGAGCAGACTTTGCATGATAAATCCACTCTAACATTCCAATCTCTCTAAGCCTCTGGATCCCCTCATCTACATTATACCAGGACAGTTCTGGCATTTCAACCTCAGGTAATGTCGGCCACCTTTTGATCCATGTTTCAGTCAACCATCCAAACAAACTGTTAATGCCTTTTCTAACCCCTCGAGCTATAACATTGAATGCACAATCTCTGCTTAGTGGGCCATATCAATAAAATCAGTCTGATCAAGCCTTATATTCCTCCCACCATTATCCCACATCCTTCAAATCCATTGCCCCCAATATTCCCGATTTCTGTCTATATAAATTGGAAAATCACACAGTTCTTTTGGAGTATACTGTACCTCCTCATGTGTGATACTTTATACCTCACCTTTAGGGGCCTGTTGGGACTTTAGTTATAGGTCTGGAAGAAATGAGGGGTGGTGGGGTTGGGTCATGAAAAGAATTAGAAGTATCTTCCAAGCCATTTGCTTCATCAGGGCATTCATTTACAGTTTCGTCTGGTGAAACAGGTTTAGTCACTCTAGGGCTAATCCCTTCAGGAGGAGGTTGGGTGGCCAACTCCTCAAGGCAGACTGGAGATGGGGTGGCTATGTCCTCAGGGCAGACTATTATAGGGTTATCTAGAGAAGACTCAGCAAGACCTAGTGTTTCAACCTCTCCACCGACATCATTATCAATCCATATGTCACCATCCCATTTTTCAGGGTCCCACTCCTTTCCAGTCAATGCCCTCACTTTAATGGCAGACACCATGCAAGATTGAGATTTCAGTTTACATTGTAAAGTTCCTACTCTAACATTAAGATTCTGAGTCTGATTTTCGGATATCTTAAGTCTACAACTACAGGAAATAAGGTGTTCCTTGAGGACACTCGCAGACATGTCTACACCTGTCAGACAGCATGTAAGTTCTTGTTTGAAGCCTTAAACCCATCGTTTTCACTCATTAATATATACAGTGTATCTAACAACAACAAACCAAGATGTCTATACTTCCTATTTCTACAAAACTCTGTAAATGTGTCAAAAACATTATCCCCTAGAGCCTGGCTTCACACAACTGGAGCATTAGAAGAATCTCATGGTAATATTTTGACTATCTCTTTTGCCAACTCACTCATTGGATTGGCAAGTATTCTGATTATGGGAATCAGAGTCCTAAGTGCTTTTGAGTTCAGTCAGAGTAGAAAACCATTTATAAAAACCCATTTTTAAGATTCTGTTTCTTAGGAACCACTCCTGGTACCAAGTTGTATAAGTTAGGGTTCTCTAGAGAAACAAAATCAACAGGAAATATTCATAAATATAAAATTTACAAAAGTGTCTCATGTAACCATGAGAACACAGAGTCCAAAATCTGTAGGGCAGGCTGTGAAGCTGACAGTTCCGATGGAGTGTCTGAATGACCTCCACAGGAGAGGCCAGCTGACCAAAGCAGGAAGAGAACCTGTCTCTTCTGAATCCTCTTTAAAAGGCTTCCAGTGATTACATTAAGTATCACTCATTAAAGAAGACACTCCCCTTGGCTGGTTACAAATGGAATCAGCTGTGGATGTAGCCGATGTGATCATGATTTAATTCTGTGAAATATCCTCATAGCAAAAGACAAGCCAGCATTTGCCCAACCAAACAAACAGGTACCACCACTTGGCCAAGTTGACACATGAACCTGACCATGACACCCCTTTGTAGTTTAAGGCACAATAGAGAGGCTAAAGGGAAGTGCTGTGTTCCAGGAGCCATGTTTCTTGACGATGAATGTATAATGATATACCTTTTGCGATGTGACTGTGTGATTGTGAAAACCTTGTGTTTGATGTTCCTTTTATCTAAGATATTGACAGACAAGTAAAAAATATGGATTAAAAATAGATAAATAATAGGGGAAACAAATGTTAAAATAAATTGAGTAGTTTGAAATACTATTGAACAATGAAAGGGAATGGTAAGGGGTATAGAAAAGAAATAGGGGGAACAAAGGTTAAAATCTATTGAGTATTGGAAATACCAGTGGTCAATGAGAGGGAGGCATAAGGGGTATGGTATGCGTGAGTTTTTTCTTTTTCTTTTATTTCTTTTTCTGGAGTGATGCAAATGTTCTAAGAAATCATCATGGTGATGAATATACAACTACATGATGATGTTGTGGGTCATCAATTGTACACCAAGTGTGGAATATTCATATGTTAAGAATGTTCGTGTTTGTATGTTGTTTTTTTGGTCAAAAATGTTAAAAAAAAAAAAAAAGAAGTCCTCGAATTTATGGTGAACTGATTTTTGTTTTGTTTTTTTGTTCTCCCATTCATTTAACTCTGCTCTAATATTTGTTATTTCTCTTTTTTATTTGCTTTGGGGTTTGCCATTGTTTCCAGGTGAGCAGTTAAGTCCTCAATTTTTGCTCTTCTCTTTTTTCTTCTTTCTTAATATAGGCATTTAGGGCAATAAATTTCCCTCTCAGCACAGCCTTTGCCACATCCCATAAGTACCCGATATGCTGGGGCACAAAATAGGTCTCTATAAATTTAAAAACATTGAAAGTTTTATAAATTTAAAATTTATTAATTTTATAGGTCTTTATAAATTTAAAAACTCAGTAGCTAATGAAAATGAGAATACAACAGGTGGTGGTGTATTCTCATTTTCATTAGCTACTGGGTTTTCTAGCAATTTCTTCTTTGACCCACTGATTGTTTAAGAGCTTGTTATTTAATCTCTAAATATTTGTGAAAGTTCTCATTCATTGGTGGTTATTGATATCTAGCTTCATTCCATTGTGATCAGGGAAAGTGCTTTGAATACTGTCAATATTTTTAAACTTATAAAGACCTATTTTGTGACCCAGCATACGATCTATCCTGGACAATGTTCCATGAGCACTAGAGAAGAATGTATATCCTGGTGTTTGGGAGTTTAATGACCTATATATGTCTGTTAGGTCTAATTCATTTATCAGGTTGTTTAATTTCACTATTTCCTTATTGATCTTCTGCGTGGTTGTTCTATCTATAGAGGAGAGTGCTGTATTGAAGTCTCCTATTATTATTGTTGAGACAGTATCGATCCCTTCAGTTTTGCCAATGTCTGTCTCATGTACTTTGGAGCCCCTTGATTGGAAGCATAAACATTTATGATTGTTATTTATTCCTAGTGAAGTGTCCCTTTAATTAATATATAGTGTTGGGTGGTGCACAGGTGGCTCAGTGGCAGAATTCTCACCTGCTGTACCAGAGAGCTGGGTTCAATTCCCAGAAGCTGCCCATGTAAAAAATATATATATAATTGTATATATATATAAATAATTATATATGCATAAACTATATATATATATATATTCCTTCTTTGTCTCTTAAGATGTCTTTACATTTAAGGTCTATTTTGTCCAATATTAGTATAGCTAGTCTTGCTTTCTTTTGATTACAACTTGCATGGAACATCTTTTTCCATGCTGTCACATTCAATCTATTTGTATCCTTGTGTCTAAGATGAGTCTCTTGTAAGCAGTATATGGCTGGATTATAGTTCATAGTTCATTCTATCAATCTGCAACTTTTAATTGGTAAGTTTAGTCCATTAACATTCAAAATTATTACTGAAAAGGCATTTCTTGAATCCACCATCTTTTGGATAAGATGCCACTTTTTAAGTGGCAGAACTCCCTTTAGTATTTCTTGTAGGGCCAGTCGGTTGTTAATATATTCTTTCAAGATTTGTCTGTGAAAATTTTAATCTCTCCCTCAGTTTTGACGGACAATTTGACTGGGTATAGAATTCTTGGCTGGCAGTTTTCTTTTATGATCTTCAATATATCATACCACTGCCTTCTTGCCTCCATAGTGCCAGTTACGTAGGCTGAATTCAGTCTTATGTGGCTACCCTTGATCATAGTAAACTGTTTTTTCCTTGCTGCTTTCAGGATTTTCTACTTCTCTTCAACATTTGACAGACTGATTAGTATGTGCCTTGGGAAGACCTATTTGGATATATTCTATTTGGAGTTTGTCGAGCTTCTCTGACTTGCATAGTTATGTCCTTTATAAGGGTTAGGAACTTTTCCCCCATTATATCCTCAATTAATCTTCCTAGCCCTTAACTCTTCTCTTCTCCTTCTGGGACACCAATAATTCTTATATTTGTGCACTTTGTTTTATCCATCATTTCCCTGAGATCCAATTGAAACTTTTCCATCTTTTTTGCCATTTCCTGTTTTGTATCTTTGAAATCAGTTGTCCTGTCATCTAGTTCATTTATTCTTTCTTCTGCCTCTTCAAATTCGCTGTTGTGTATCTCTAGTATGTTTTCTATTTTGTCTAAAGCATCTTTAATCTCTGTGATATCTGCTATTTTTCTATTTATTCTTTCATACTCCTTTTTATGCTCTTCTAATTTCTTTTTTTTTTAATTCCATATGTTCTACTCGTTTGCTGACAAGGTAAATAAAAAGATAAAAGGAGCATCAGACATAAGGTTTGCACAATCACACAGTCACATTGTGAAAGCTATATCATTATTCAATCATCCTCAAGAAACATGGCTACTGGAATACAGCTCTACATTTTCAGGCAGTTCCCTCCAGCCTCTCCATCACATCTTGAATAACAAGGTGATATCTACTTAATGCGTAAGAATAACCTCCAGGATAACCTCTCGACTCTGTCTTCTTGATCTTCCTTATGTCATTAGCCATCATGTTTATTTTATTTGGTAGAGATATATGAACATCTTTGATTAGTTGTTGGAACAATGTCTGTGTCTCCTTTGGTGTTTCCATTTGGTCATTAGGCTAGGCTATATCTGTCTGCATCATGATATGCTTAGTGATCTTTTGTTGTCATCACAGCACGTTAATACATTGATTGGTTTACTTTGGAAGTTGATTTCCTTCAGTAGTCAAAATCCTCATATTTGTAGGATGGATGTGGAGAGGATGGAGGGTGTGGGGCGGGGCACGACAGTGTGGTAATGCGTTGCAGCACAGGTATAGGCACAAATGGGGGATGCTACACTGGTGCCTGTGAGCATGGGTGCCCAGAGGTGGAGAGGGTGTGGCTGTAGGGGTGCACGGGCCAGACCAATTGAATTTTGACGGAGGCAAAGACCAATGAATTGGGAAAGAATAGTCTCTTCAACAGATGGTGCTAGGGAAACTGGATATTGAAATGCAAAAGAATGAAGGTCTGAACCCTACGTAACAACATATATAAAAATTTAACTCAAAATGGATCAAAGACTGAAATATAAGATCGTGAACATAAAACTCTTAGAAGAAAACATAGAGAAGTGTCTTCAGGACCTGATGTAGACAAAAGTTTCTCAAACCTTATACTCAAAGCAAAAACAACAAAAGGAAAATAAACAAATGGGACATCATCAAAATTAAAAACTTTTATGCCTCAAAGGGCTTTATCATGAAAGTAAAAAGAAAATCTATATAACTGGAGAAAATATTTGGAAACCAAATATCTGATAAGGGTTTAATATCCAGAGATATAAAGAAGCCCTACAACTCAACAATGAAAAGAAACCGTTCAATTTTAAAAAGGGCAAAAGACCTAAATAGCCATCTCTCCAAAGATGATACACAAATGGCAAAATACACATTAAAATATGCTCAACATCATTAGCTATTAGGAAAGGCAAATCTAACCCACAATGAGATTATCATTTAACACCTACAAGAATGGCAACTATTAAAAAAAAAAAGAGAGAAACAGAAAAATAAAAGTGTTGGGGAGGATATGGAGAAATAGGAACATTCATTCATTATTGGTGGGAATGTAAAATGGTGCAGCCACTAAAGGTGAAAGTTTGGCACGTTCTCAAAAAGCTAAGTATAGAATTACCATAGGACCTAGAATTCCCACATCTAAATATATACCTAAAATATCTGAAATCAGGGACTCAAACAGAAATTTTCACACTGATATTCACAGAAGCACTATGCACAATTGTCAAAAGATGGAAGCAACTCAAGTGTCCATCAACCAATGAATGGATATGTGGTATACAGACATAATGGAATATTATTCAGCCTTATAAAGGAATGACATTCTTGCACATGCATCAACATGGAGGATCCTTAGAGACATCATGTTCAGTAAAATAAGCCAGACAAAAAAAGACACAACATTGTTGTATGATCTCACTGATATGAATAGTTAGAATAAGCCAAATTCATAGTCAGAAACTAGAGTACAGGTTATCAGGGTCCAGGGTCAGTTTAAGGAATCTACAGATAATGCTTAAATTGTAGAGTTTCTATTTGAGTCGACAGAAAACTTTTGATAAGGGATGGTGGTGATGGTAGTACAACATTGTGAATGTAATTAATAGCACTGAATTATATATTTGAATGTGATTAAAAGGGGAACTTTTAGGTAGTTTCAAATTATTATAATAAAAACCCATAGACTAGTGGCTAAACAAGCTGTGGTATATACAGGTGATGGAATATTATGCAGCTGTAAGACAGAATAAAGTCATGAATCATGTAACAATGATGATGAATATACAACTATATGATGATATAGTGTGAGTTATTGATTATATAACAAGAATGGAATGATCATATGAGAAGAATGTTTGTGTTTGTATGTGGTTATGTATCATAAATAAAAAATAAATAAATTTATAATAAAAAGAGGGGGGAGCCACGGTGGCTCAGCAGGCAACAATGCTTGCTTGCCATGCCAGAGGACCTGGGTTCAATTCCCAGTGCCTGCCCATGTAAAAAAAAAGAAAGTTAAAAAGAAGTTATTGGATGCCAGAGAAAAAAAAATCAAACTGTAATAAGACAATCTATTATTATAAATGAATGGAACAATTGCACTGAAGGGGGAGTGAGGAAAGGTGCTGACCTAAGTAACTTTGGAAATGAATGGAGTCTGTAAGACTAAAAACAAAATTAATTACATATAAAATTTTGCATTTTAGGTAGCACATTATCTAATTTAACTTGCATGGTCAGTTTATTCGAACATCACAATTACACAGAATCTTGAATAGGGAGTGAGATCTTATTGGATTGTACAGGTTAGTGTAATGCCCTGAAACATCCTAGAGTAATCTGTGCAGAGAATAAAAAAGTATTTATAAAGTCCCCCTGAAGGACTAGGGAGAAAGGAGAAAATATTAAAGTTCCCCACCTGGGAAATTCCTAATATTCTCACAAGCACTGGGACAACCAATTTAATAGGCCAATCCCTTGAACTTGGGGCTCACCCCTATGAAACTTATTCCTGCTGTGCCGGTTCGAAAGGATGTATGTACCCTAGAAAAGCCATGTTTTAATCCTAATCCCATTTTGTAAAAGCAACCATTTCTTCTAATCCCTATTTAGTACTGTATGTTTGAAACTGTAATTAGATCATCTCCCTGGAGATATGACTTAGGGAGTCATATCTTGATGTGATTTTGAGTGATCAACAGTGGTCATTAAAATGGTTCAGGTGTCTCCACCCATTCGAGTGGGAATCCTATAATAGAGGAAACATTTTGGAGAAAGCTGGAGATTTGGAGAGAGCAGATAATGCAACAGCACCACAAAGCAGAGTCCATTAGCCAGCGAGTTTTGGAGATGAAGAAGGAAAATGCCTCCCGGGGAGTTGGAGAGGAAGCTAGCAGATGTCGCCGTGTTTGCCATGTGCCCTTCCAGCTGAGAGAGAAACCCTGACCATGTTTGCCATGTACCTTTCCACTTGAGAGAGAAACCCTGAACTTCATTTGCCTTCTTAAACCAAGGTTTCTTTCCCTGGATGCCTTAGATTGGACATTTCTATAGACTTGCTGTGTATGGGACATTTTCTCAGCCTTAGAACTGTAAACTAGCAACTTACTAAATTCCCCATTTTAAAAGCCAAAAAAAAAAACCCCAATAACATTGTAATATGCTTCCACTGAATGTAACAAAAGCATTATGCCAAAACTAAATGTTAAATGGCGGGGGGCATGGGGAAGAGGTATGGATTCTTTGTGGAAGAAAAAGAAGTGTCTTCAGATAGGTTATGGTGATGAAGCATGTCTATACACTTAGATTGGATTGTATGATGCATGAATAAAACTTTAGAAATAAGTGCTAGAGAAAAATGTGGAGAAAGAGATGTACCTATTCACTGTTGGTAGAGAAATGGAGAGGTGCAGCAACTTGGAGGGCAGTGTGGTAGTTCCACTGGAGGCTAAAGGTAGTGTTGCCAAATGACCCTGAAATCCCATTGCTCAATATATACCTGGAGGAACTGAGTGTGGGGACACAAACAGAAATTTGCACACTGGTCTCTATGGCAGCAGTGTTGATAATCCAGAAAGGATGGAGGTGGCCTAAGGGTACAAGGGAATGGAAGGGGAACTATGGTTCATACAACGAACTACTGACCAGCCAGCAAGAAGGAATGAAATTGTGAGGCATGCAACTAGGTGAACGAACGTGGAGGACTGTATGCTAAGTGAAATGTCAGAAACAGAAAGATGAACATTATCATGCCTCAATCATATGGACTAACTATAACATAAAAATTGGTGAACTAAAGTTGAGAGCATGGATTATCAGGTTGGGGCTTATTGTAAAGGATCCTAGATTGTAAGCACTTACAGTTCATTATGATATAAAACTTGGTGAACTGAAGTCAAGAGCATTGGTTATCAGGTTAGGGCTTATTGTAAAGGGTCCTACATCGCAAGCTCGTACACCAGTCACATATATCTACAAGTTTGTAACTGTTATTTCTAAATTCTGAGATACTGAGCTGTTTATTTTTAACCTGGTTGCTCCCAGAAACTTCAGATATTTATGTGATACCTGAGACTCAGAATTAGAGCTCTAAAGCTATAAAGTCAGCAGTACCAATACATACAGGAACTGTTTAAAAAGGTGAAAAGGCGATCTGACTTCGAGTAGAGATATAAATGAAGCTGATCTGGGTAGGACAAAGGTAGATCAAAATACAGGGTAAAGGATTATATCATCCATATTTTAAAAGTTCAATGTTTGTGTAAGACCAAAGGGAGAGAGGTTTATTTGCTGTAAAGTTTATATTTTGGGTAGTGAATTTCCTAATTTGACTTGTATGGTCAGTTTAGTTGAACACCATAAGCAGATGGAATCTTGAATAGGGTGTGAGACTTTGTTGGTTTGTCCAGGTTAGTATGATGCCCCAATATATCCCAGCGTAATTTGGCAGTGAATAAAGAAGTATTTGCAAGGTCCTCTTGGGGTACTGGGGAGAAAGGAGGAAGTGTTCAACTTCCCCATCTGGAGAATTTCTGATACTCTCACAAGGAATGGAGACAATCAAGTCAATAGGCCAAGCCCTCAATCTTGGGGCTCACCCCTATGAAATTTATTCCTGCAAAGGATAGGCTAAGCCTACTTAAAATTAGGTTAAGAGTCACTCCCAGAGAACCTCTTTTGTTGCTCAGATGTGGCTTCTCTCTCTAACCCAACACAGCAAGTGAACTCATTGCTCTTCCCCTCTACATGGGACATGACTCCCAGGGAGTAGATTTCCCTGGCAACATGGGACAGAAATCCTGGGATAAGCCAGGACCTGGCACCAAGGCACTGAGAAAACCTTCTTAACCAAAAGGGGGAAGAGAGAAATTAGAAAAAAATATCTATGTTGGACATGACTCCTAGGGTGTAAATTTCCCTGGCAACATGGGACAGAAGTTCTAGGATGAGCCAGGACCTGGCATCAAGGGATTGAGAAAACCTTCTTGACCAAAAGGGGGAAGAGAAAAATGAGACAGAATAAATGTCAGTGGCTGAGAGATTTCAAAGTTGAGAGGTTATCCTGGAGGTTATTCTTATGCATTATACAGATATCCTTTTTTTAGTTTATGGTGTATTGGAGCGGCTAGAGGTATGTACGTAAAACTGTTGAGCTGTGTTCCAGTAAGCCTTGTTTCTCATTTTTGAGAAATGTGTATAATGATATAGCTTTTACAATGTGGCTGTGTGATTATGAAAACCTCGTGTCTGATGCTCCTTTTATCTAGGGAATGGACGGGTGAGTAAAAAATATAGATAAAAAATAAACAAACAATGGGGGAACAAAGGTTAAAATTGAGTAGACTGAAATACTAGTGTCAATGAGAGGGTGGGGTAAGGGGTATGGTATGTATGAGGTTTTTCTTTGTTCTTCCTTTTCTAGAGTAATGCAAATGTTCAAAAAATGTTCATGGTGATGAATACACAACTATGTGATGATATTGTGAGCCATTGATTGTACACCATGTATAGAATGTTCATATGTCAAGAATGTCTGTATGTTTGTTAAGGTTCTACAATAAAAATATTAAAGGAAAAAAAATTTTTTAATTGGACCTAAGGGTCACCCCTAGAGAATCTCCTTTGTGGCTCAGATGTGGCCTCTCTCTCTAAGCCAATGAGGCAGGTGAGCTCACTTTATTTCCCCTTCCACCCACCCTCATAGGACATACTCCCAGGGATGTTAATCTCCCTGGCAAGATGGGATAGAAATCCTGGGATGAGCCAGAACCTGACATCAAGGGATTGAGAAAGCCTTCTTGACCAAAACGGGGAAGAGAGAATTGAACAACATTAAGTTTCAGTGGCTGAGAGATTTCAAACAAAGTCAAGAGGATATCCTGGAATTTATTCTTATTCATTATATAGATATCCCTTTTTAGTTTTTGGTATATTGGAGTGGCTAACGGCAAGTACCTGAAACTACAAAGCTGTTTCCAGTAGCCTAGATTCTTGAAGATGACTGTATAAAAAGATACAACGTTTACAATTTGACTGTGTGATTGTGAAAACTTTGTTTCTAATGCTTCTTATACCTAGGGTATGGACAAATGAATTAAAAATATGGATAAAAAATAAATAATAGGGGGGACAAAGTGTAAAATAAATTGGGTAGATGGAAATAATAATGGTCAATGAGAGGTAGGGATAAGATGTATGGTATGTTTGAGTTTTTTCTTTTTTCTTTTTCTGGAGTGATGCACATACTGGGGACGACAGGAAAAACAGAATCCAGAGGCTTCATAGGAAAGTCTTTCAGTCTGCTGGGTCTCACCCTCAGGGAAAACTGATACAGATGACTCTCTTCAACTGAGAGGAGGCTAGTTTTGTCTGGGAAAATCTGACTGGGGTCTAAAATACCTAAGTAGACCCTCTTAACAGGAAAAAAAAGGCACCATACAGGCAGGGCAAGAAACAAGAAAACAAGAACTGAAAAATTCTGATCTGTTAAACAAAACTAAACTAGAGGTCTAGAATAAGCTGAATTGAATGTCAGAACAGACAGATGACAAAGTCATCCAGCAAGAAAATCCTAGATAAAAAAAGTGAAAATAATCTCCAGAATAAAATAATAAAGGAAATTAAATGCCTAGACATCAGTAAAAAATAATGAATTATACTAGGAAAATTGAAGATATGGCCCAAAGGAACAAACCAACAATTCAAATGAGATACAGAAGTTGAAACAATGAATTCAGAATGTTTGAACAGAAATGGAAAACCTCATCAAAAATCAAATCAATGAATTGAGGGAGGATATAAAGAAGGCTAGGAACAAACAAAAAGAAGAAACTGAAAGTCTGAAAAAACAAATCACAAAACTTATGGGAATGAAAAGCACAGGAGAAGAGAGGAAAAAAAACATGGAAACCTACAATGTTAGATTTCTGAGGCAGAAGATAGGATTAGTGAACTGGAGAATGGTACATCTGAAATCTGACAAGCAAAAGAAAATATGGGGAAAAGAATGGAAAAGCATGTGCAGGGACTCAAGGAATTCAATCACAACATGTAGCACACAAATATACGTATTGTGAGTGTCCCAGAGGGAGAAGAGAAGGGAAAAGGAGGAGAAAAACTAATGGAGGAAATTATCACTGAAAATTTCCCAATTCTTATTGGGAATAAGGATTAAAAAATAAGGATATACATCAAGAGAAATAACAGGCCTTCAAACAACTCCAATATCTGTCAAAAAATGATCATGGTGATTAATATACAACTATGTGTATATTAATATACAACTATTGTGAGTCACTTATTGTACACCATGTATGGAATGTTTATAAGTCAAGAATGTTTGCATTTGTTTGTGGTTTACAATAAAATTATGAAAACAAACAAAAACCTCCAATACCTAAAAATTGGGCAACCCTGATATCAAAGGAGAATATCGAGGAAGAGGACCCCATAAAGTAGACTGATAAGTAACTAGTAGAAAGAAATGAGAAGAACCAGCAATTAACAGTATCAAGGAAGCTAACTGACAGTAAAAAGGGAGTGATTAACAACTGCTCTAGATATCCAGTAAAACTAGCTTTGTTTTTTTTCATGCAGTAGCTTATTTCCTTAACTAGACTGTTCATTTTTTTTTACATAGAATGGTTTGTTTTTATTAATTTCTTTGTATCTTGTGCCCAATATGGTATCTTGTACAAAGGAGGCCCTCAAAAAAATCTGTTAATTTTGAGGAATAAGCATCTATTTGCTTCAAAAAATAACAAAAAATTCTCCATGCACAGTAAATTAGGTTTTGAAACTGTGATAATAATGAAAGGTATACTTATCTTGAATAGTTACCTGAACAAAAGCAACTCCTGTCATCAGAATTACTAGGGAGAGCCACTGGTACACACCTAATTTTTTACTAAGCATAGACACAGAAAATAATGCTGTTGTAAGAATTTTCAACTGGTACGTGACCTGAAAAAGAAAATAGCTAACGTTATTGTTTGTTTGTTTTTTAAAATGACTATTAAAAATGTATTTTTAGTACCTGATAAGTAGCTGCATCTAGATTTGACAGTGCCACATAGAGTAAATTATTCTGAAGCGTATATATGCCTGATGGAATAGCAAGTTTAAGCGTTTCCATAGGTTTATTAAGAATTTCATCATGTAGTATTCGATTCAGTGCTCTTAGACTACATTCTAGAGAAAACATATGAAATGAACAAAATAAGTAATTAAGTAATTTCAAACAAGTTACCCTCTCAAAGCTTTAGTTTTCTCTTTTGTAAAGAGAAATTAGGCTACATGTTAATACACTTCTAAATCTGAAATATACCTTTATGATGCTAATTTTTCAAATATTAAGTATTATAAGATAATATATTAAGAATTATATTAGATATATATATATCTTCCACTATACACATGCATGCACATGTATCAGTGTATACATATATATAATTTATAATGAAAGGCCCAAAGTATATATTTATCCATCTAGTTTATTGTCGCAACATTATAAAAACTTGTATCTTGTGCATTCCGTTACCATCAGCCATTCATGTCATTTAATGATTGTGAAGACATTAACCAAAGTAAATCAGTTAGGGATTGGGTTTGGCTACAAACAAAAAACCAACTGTGGTTGCTTGGGGTTATATGCCCTAGAAAAACATGTCCTTTCTTAATCTATTCCTGTGGGCTTGAACCAACTGTAAATAGGATTTTTGATCATTTCCTTCAGTGAAAGTGTGACCCATCTGAATAAGGATGGGTCTGAATCCTATTATTGGAAGCCATATAGAGAAGGCCAGAGAGAAAGAAGCCTTGGGGAACAGCCAAAAGCTGGAAGTCAAGGGAGCCAGGGAGAAAGAAGATGCTGCCACGTGCAATGCCATGTGACAGAAAAGCCAAGACTAAGGATTGCTGGTAGCCAACCACAGAATGCCACTGTCTTTGGGAAGGAAGTATTGCCTTGCTGATACCTTGATTTTGGACTTCTTCTCCTAGCTTTAAAACTGTGGGCCAATTAATTCCCATTTTATAAGCCAACCCATTGTATGGTATTTGTTTGAGCAACCAGGAAACTGAAATACTAAGTAACATTGGCTCAAATCCAGAAGAATTTTTCTCATTTGGCATGAGTCTAGGCCCAAACCTGTTATGACAGCTCAGTGATGCCGTCAGGGACCCAGACTCTTTCTCTCTTTCCAGTCTGCCATCTGTAGTATAAATTGGCTTTTACCTTCATGATTTTCATCTATTGTCTGAATAATTACTACAACCAGGTCACCCTATGCTGTGTCTTTTGTTCTTATTTCGGGCAGCAAAAAGGAAGAAGAGAAGACAGCATCCTATCAGTACTCTAATTTGCTTTCACTGACCAGGACTGAGTTGCACAGCTACCACTAGTTGCAGGGAGCTGGGAAATTGAGTATTTTCCTTTATATTCTCCACATTAGAGACAGAAAAGGTAAAGAGGGGTCAGAAATGATATATGAATCAGCTAGCCTTTAATATAAGTCACAAAAAACATCACAGTACTTTAATGGATACTTACACCTCTAAAGAAAAGAGAAATTCTAAGGAATCCTACCCATTTCACCAACAATGATACTTTGTAGATAATTATCTTTATGTGGATTAATTATCATGTTAACATTAAACAGAAAATGTTGATTATGAAAATTCTCTTGAAATAAAAGGATATTAAAGACTGCTATCTGATACCCATCCTTTCCTCACCTCCAAATAAGTAAAAAATTAAGTAACTAAAATAAAAGTAACCAAAATAATTTTTTCTTAGTTTAGGCAAAAAATATTCTAGAATATGTCTATTTTTTTAATTTTTAAATTAAATAAGTAATTAATGTGATCACATTTTTCTCACCAGCAGTTTGGCGAGGTCTTGTTCCACACTCCTGCCAATTCCTCATATTGTTAGACTTTTTATTTCTGTCAGTCTGAGGGTAATGAAGCTGTTGTTTTGTGGTTTTAATTTTATTTCTGTGCCGGTTTGAAAGGATTTATGAACCCTAGAAAAGCCATGTTTTAATCCTAATCAATCTTGTGGGAGCAACCATTTCTTCTAATCCCTATTCAGCACTATAGGCTGGAAACTTGATTAGGTTATCTCCACGGAGATGTGACTCAATCAATTGTAGGTATTAAACTTGATTAGATGGAGACGTGTCTCCATCTATTCTATGTGGGTCTTGATTAGTTTACTGGAATCCTATAAAAGAGGAGACATCAGTTTGGAGAGAGCTCCTTTTGAGAACAAGGCAAGAGCAGCAGAATCACTACAGAAGGATGAGAGAACCAGAGTCCAACAGTCAGAGACCTTTGGAGATGAAGGAAGGAAAATGCCCCCAGGACAGCTTCAATGAAACAAGCCAGAAGAGGAAGCTAGCAGACTTCACCATGTGCCCTTCTAACTGAGAAAGAAACTCTGAATGTCAATGGCCTACTTGAACCAAGTATCTTTCCCTGGATGCCTTAGATTGGACATTTCTATAGACTTTCTTTAATTGGCCTTAAAACTGTAAACTTGAAACTTATTAAATTCCCTCTTTTAAAAGTCATTCATTTCTGGTATATTGCATTCCGGCAGCTAGCAAATTAGAACAGTTTCCCTGACTGCTAGTAAGGCTAAGTATCTTTTTTATATCTTTATTGGCCATATATGTTTCCTCTTCTATGAATTGCCTATTTATATCCAACCTTTTCTACTGGGTTGACTTTTTCTTATTACACTGTAGGAGTTCTTTAGACATTCTGGGTATCCAAAATTGGTGGTTATATGTGATGCAAATATCTGTGATTCAAGTTGGTGACCTGTCTTTTCACTTGGTTTAGTATACAGAAGGTTTTTGTTTTGGTTGGTTTTATCCCCCCTCTACATATTGTAACTACTCATGTCAAAGATACCTTTAGGTCCATATTGCTAAATGTAGTTGATACTACCGTTCATACTTTTGCTGTTAACCAACAGCAAATATACTACTTTCTCAGCTTTGCTATCTACATTTTCCTGGTTTTCTTCTAGTTGCTGATACTACTTCAGTCTTCTACTGCTGCTCTCTCCACTCAATCTGACCTCTAAATATTGGGAACGCTACAGAGTTTGGCTCTTCTTCTTTTCTTAATATGTCCTAGGAAACCTCATCCATCCCTGACTTTAAAGCAATCTATAAGTTGATAAATCCTTGTACTCCATATTTATATACTTCACAGCCCAAAGAGAAACCTTTATTTGCCGAAAAAATTATTTTCCATATATCATTCCATTCATTTGACACATATTCATCCACCCATTTAAGTCTAAAAACCTAAAAATTATCTCTCAAACTGTATTCCTCTTCCTTTTCTTCTACGTACTTATATCCAATCCATCGGCAAGTCATGTTGCTATAGCTCAGACAGATTTCTCATAAACATCCTCTTTTCTCTAACCCCACAGGCATTGCCACCACCACCTTAGTTACAGCCAACATCATCTTCTTGAGAGGACTAGTATTAACAGCATCCAAATATGACTTCCTGCTCCTAATCTTGCACCTCCTCCACTATCAAAACAGCTGTCAGGTTGTCATGTTTTAGTGTACAAAACAAACCATGTTTCAAATTATTCAATTATTAACCTTTGCTTTTACAATGAAATTCATGATCTACAAGGCCATTGTACATTGTCTGCTATGTGAATACCAATTCAATCGCTCTTTGTTACATTCTCCTCCCAAAATCAATATGCTTTAGCCACACTAGCCACGATGATGGTTTCCAAAGAACACTAACTTGGGGAAAAAAAAAGGGCGGGCCACAGTGGCTCAGCAGGCAGAATTCTCACCTGCCATGCCGGAGACCCAGGTTCAATTCCCAGTGCCTGCCCATGTAAAAAATAAATAAATAAATAAATAAATAAATAAGAAAAGTATATTAAATTGCCACTGTCGGACTAATTCAAATAAAATGAAAAGGCTTGACTTTAGTAAAAAATTATTACGAGTCCTCTTTAGTAAAGAGGCTTGAATTTAGTAAAGGCTTGAATTTAGTAAAAAATTATTACAAGGAGTACTCTTATCCTCAAATCATCAAAAAGGCAAGAAAAAACTCTGCTTCACATTTAAAGTATTTTTAATCAAGATAGGAATCATGATATAGATTAGAATAAAATGCCAGCAACTATCTGAATAAAAGTATTGAAATGTACCGAATTCTAGGGCATTAAATAATGACAATAGTGTTCAAACATGCAGTTATTAATATACATTATTTATACATGTCATATGTAAGTAACAACAAAACAATTAAATACACTGCATTCACTTAAAAAAGATTCTAGATACCTACTGCTATCTTTGTAGACTAGAAAAATGCAGGCCATTATCTTCAAAAGTTCAGCAATAACCACTGCAGTAGAAGATAGATAACGAGGTCCCTCCTCTTTTAAAGTCCTAGAATAACGCATTGTTAGAACCAAACTGGTAGTCTGAAAGACCAGAATTCCCAAGGAAAGATATTTTAGGTTGGTGGACATTGTCTTATCTTCATTTGCCTGAAAAACAAAATAAACAGGGCAAATAAATGAAATTATAAAATACAGAAACTAGATGGAATAAGCGCATTCCACTCTATTCTTCCTGCCAATTACAGCTAACAGCCTTGGACCAAAGACATAAAGCAACTAACTGGTAAAGGAAATAAGGCAGAGTGGCTAGGGATCTCAGGGCTAGAGGATGACCAGCAATGAGTTTGCTGGGGAGTTGTGTTTTTTTTGTTTGTTTTTTGCCAAGGAGGCATCCCACCCTGGGGCTAAAGCAACCTACAATCTGAAACCACCAACAGGTATAGAACTGCAACAACAAAAAAAGCCCCAAGAAAAACCCATACTTTAAACTAAAGGCCTGGGAAGACAGTGATTCTGCAGGACAGAAGGCTTCTACCTGGCTGCTATGGAGCTGTGGGATAGAGCCTTCTTGACCATGCCCACCCTGCACTGAGAGCAGCCCTCCCTATCCCACTGGGCACAGCAACCGAGGAGCCTAAGTGGCAGAATCCTGCCAATCATTCCTGTACTATACTAGGTCAATGTCAGCAGAACTGTCTGTTAACATAGCAGATTTAAGTATGAACCAGAATCTCATAATATAATACTCAAAATGTCCAGGATATAATCCAAATTTGCTCATCATATTAAAAAAAAACAACAGGAAAAATCTCAACTTGGATGAGAAAAGACAATCAGCAGACACCAATACAGAGACAATACTGATACCAGAATTATTAAACAAGGATTTCAAAGAAGTTAACATAAAAATATACCAAGCAATTATGAATACTTTTGAAATAATTTTGAGACTCACATGAAAGTTGCCAACATGGTATGGGGAATTCTTCTATACGTGTCAGCCTCCTCCAGCAATAACCATTGCAAGGTCTCTATATTTACCTGAAGTAATTTAGTATTAATTCTTAAGAGACTCACTTTAAATAGAAAGACACACATAGGTAAAAAAATAAAAGGATGAAAACAGATATGCCAGTAAAATAGACAATATCAGAGTGGCTAATGATAAGAATTATTTCTAGAATAGACAGAGATAGATAACAGTAAAAGGGTCAATAATTCAGGAAAATATAGCCATTATAAATGTATACATACTTAACATAACTTCAAAATACATAAAGCAAAGATAAAAAAAATTAAAAAAATATATAGAGAAAACAAAAACTGGCAGAACTAAAGCAAAAATCAGCTAAATCCAGAGTTATAATTAAGAGATTTATAAATCACCTCTTTCAGCAATAGAATAGAAAAAAAGAATAAAGTTACATAAGATATGATTGACCATATCAACTACCATAACTTTGGTAAATGTGAACATGTCTATTAGATCCTCCTTCAAGGAAGAATTTAATACAAAGTCCTGCATCTAAATGACTAGATAGGGTGAGAATATAAATTCCGGGCATTTTGGCCAGACATAGGACAACTTTAGTGGGCAACATTTTCTCCAAAGTGCTATAACAACTTGGCCAAGGCTTTGTCAGGCCTACCATGCAATTCAAATTACCTCTCTGCCCAATGCTGCTTCTCACAGCTTCTTTTCGTAGCTGTTAATCTCTAATAAATACTTTGTACCCCAAGTTAGAACTGTCTCTGCATCTGTTTCTGTAGAACCCAACCTGTGAAAGTAAGCTAGCTGATATTTATAGAACATTACACCCAATAATTGTAGACCACACATGCTTTTCAAATGTACACAGAAAGTGACCAAGACAGACTATATGCTTAGCCATAAAACAAGCCTTGATAGATTTCAAAATATTGAGATCTTATTGAATATGTTCTCAGACCATGAGATATCATGAAAAGCCCCAAATGTTTAGAAATTAAACAAAACACTTTAAATAACCTATGTATTCTCTGATGACAATGGGATTAAATTGGGAGTCCTTGATAATATGTCTTAAATATTTAGAAATGAAATAGCATATTTCTGAGTAATTCATGAGTCAAATCACAAGAGAAGTTACAGAATATTTCTCATTGAAAGATAATAAAAACACACTATATAGCATTTGCAAGATATGTATAAGGCACTGCCTAGAACGAAATTTATAGCTTTAAAAACTATATTACAAAATATGAAAGGTCTAAAACCAATGATCTAAGTTTCTGCTTAAGATGCTAGAAAAAGAGTAAATTAAAACCAAAATAGGAGAAGAGTAAAAGGTCAAATAATAGAGAGAAATCAATGAAACCAAAATAGTTATTAGAAACCATCAATGAAAGTGATAAATGTCTAGCTAGCCTGATCAAAGAAACAAAAAACAAACGATCAGGAATGAAAAATGAGGCAGCGCTATCAAATCCAGAGGCATTCAAAGGATAGTAAGGGATACTCTGAAAAATTCAATGTCCATAAGTTTGATAACTTACATGAAACAGACAAATTCCTTCAAAGAAGCAAATTTCTAAATCTCAACAAAAAATTTTAAAAAAAGGAAATTGACTCTGTAGTTAAACACCTTCAACTAAGAAAAATCCAGGCCCAGATGGTTTTATTAGTGAATTCTACCAAATGTTTAAGAAACGACAATTCTACACAAACTCTTAAAGAATATCGAAGAGGAACACTCTTTAACTCATTCTATGAAACCAGTATTACCCTATTACCAAAACAAAATCAAAATATCAAACACATAGGAATATATTTAACAAAATTTTTTAAATTGCATCAAAAACCATAAAATAAATCATACTAAACTTAACAAGATATGTATAAGACAATGAAAACTACAAAAAACTCCTAAGAGAGAAAAAATATGGAAGTATTAAACTTTACCACCAGGGAAACAAGATACTGTCTCAAACATTAGGGACTCCAAAGTCAATCTACCAAACCCTTGATCTTGAGGCTTGCTCTTGTGAAGCTTACTTATATGGCAGAGAAGCTTCGCTACCTATAGTTATGCCTAAGAGTTACTTCCAGAGAACCTCTTTTGTTGTTTTAGTTTATGGTGTATTAGAGTGGCTAGAGGGAAGTACCTGAAACTGTTGAACTGATCAGGAGCCTTGATTCTTGAAGATGACTGTATAATTATATAGATGTTACAATGTGACTGTGTGATTATGAAAACCTTGTGTCTGATGTAATTGTCTTGGCTGTTGTGAGGTATAATTGAATATAATCCTTCTCCCATGAAATGGAGACAGGATCTTTACCAACACAACTGCTTAAAACGTAATGAAACTTCTGAGTCTTTAAAAATGTGAAAGTGTGAACAAAGCTACTGAACTAACTATTCTCAATGCAAATATTTATTTTAATAAATTAATAGATCCTCAATATGTTCTCTTTCCCAAAATGGGAATATTTTTGAGTAACAAAGATATCTTGGGCACCTTTAAGCCTACCTTTTTAGTTTCAATCTGAAGAAACTGAGATGTTAGGCAATCAGTAGGAACTGATGGGATTCCCAACTGAGACCTTGGCAAACAGTCATCTAACTGTGCTCCCTTCTACCACTTTGTAGTTGTGGTCCCTGACTGCTCTCTTCTGGTTGCTTTAAAATAAAAGCTTGCCTTTCCATGAAGATTGAATTGGAGGCATAGAAATTTCCATGTAATAAGTGTGGAATTCGGTTTTCCAGAAAAACTGCAAGGACATAAAACTATATGTAACAATTATGCCATTATCGTACCAATAAAATGACTAATTCTTAATTATTATCTAATATCATTTAATACAAATAGAGGTTCAATTTTCCTTAATCATTTCAAAATGTCTTTTTGTTGATTTGTCTGAATTAGGATCCAAACAAGAGTCACAAATTGCATTTTGTTGATATATCTCTTAAATGTCTTTAAAAATATTAAACAGTTAAAAAAAAAATCAGATAGGGCGGGCCACAGTGGCTCAGCAGGCAAGAACGCTTGCCTGCCATGCCAGAGGACCCAGGTTCAATTCCCGGTGCCTGCCCATGTATTAAAAAAAAAACAAAACAAAACCAGATAACCACTGCCCACCTCTTAGAATGGCTAAAGTTAAAAGGACTGATAGTATTAAGTATGAGAAAGGAATTAGAGCAAATAGAACTCTTTACACATTGCTAGTGGGGACAACCACTTTGATAAACAGTTTGGCAGTTTCTTGTTTAAAGAAAACAATCTTTCAATATGACCTAGCAATTCCACTCATGGGTCTATATCCAACAGCACTGAAAGTTATGTCCATACCAAAACTCGTGGTATAAATATTCATACCATTTTTATTTGTAATAAAAAGAAACTGGAAAAACCCAAACTCCCATCAATATGCGAATCGCTAAATATATTGTGGCACACCCATACAATGTAATACAACTGAGCAATAAAAGGGAATGAAATACTGATATATGCTAAAACATCAATGAATCTCAAAAACATGCTTAGCAAAACAGTTTAGACACAAAACTATATACTACATGATTAAATTTAAATGAAATTCTAGAACAATCAAAACTAATCTGTAATAGAAGCAAACCTATAATTGCCTGGCTGGGAAATGTGGGTGGAGGTTGACTGTAAAGAGGTACCAAAGAACTTTCTGAAGTGATGAAATTTTCTATATCTTGATTGTGTGGTTACATAATTGTATTCATTTATCAGCACTCATAAACTCTACACTTAAAATGGGTACGTTTATTGTTTGTATAATTATATTCAATAAAGTTGACTTTGAAAAGAGTAGAGATTGAAGACAGACTAAGTAACAGCAGCATTTCTCACGAGGTTTTCCATATGGCTTTGGTTCTGGCTCTCACTTCTTTGGATTAATGCCAAGGATGTTCTGCTAGCCTGTTCTTTTTTTTTTTTTTTTAACTAATAAAATGAGTTTATTTCATGTTAAAGTTTTCCAAAAAATTCACTTGTAAAATTATGTGCATGATAAGCTTTCACCAAGGGATTAACAATTTGCAAAACTGTTTTCTCTTCATTATTCAAGTATACTGATTTAAAAGATGTTAGAAGAGAAAATATTAAGTTGTGGTCAATGTTTAAAAAAAAGAGTTAACATAGGGTGTGTGGGTGGTTCAGTGGTAGAATGTTTGCCTTCCATGGGGGAGACCTGGATTGGATTTCCGGCCCATGCACCCCACCCCCACCCCCACCCCCCAAAATAGAGTTAACACATTAAATCTGCAGTATAGTATAAAACAAAATCTTAAAAACATTTAGGGGAAAAAAAAGTTGTACTTTCCTTTCAAAAAGCTTTAAACCTTGTTACAAAATTTATATTTTGACTAGTGCATTTCCTAATATAACTTATGTAGATAGTTTGATTGAACACCATAAGTACTTGGAATCTCAGGTAGGACATGAGATTTCGTTGGTTTGTCCAGAGTGATGCCCCGATGAATCCCAGAGTGATTCAATCAGTGAGTGGAAAAGTATTTGCAAAGTCCCTTTTGGGGAAAGGTGAGAACGGGGAGAAATTCAACTTCCCCAAGTTGAATTCTTGATATTCTCACAAGCAGTGTGGACAACCAAAGCTATAGGCTGAGCCCCCAGTCTTGGGGTTTGTTCATATGAAACTTAACCCCACAAAGGATAGGTCAAATCTACTTAAAATTTAGGCCTAAGAGTTACCCCCAAGAGAGCCTCTTTTGTTGCTCAGATGTGGCCTCTCTCTCCAGCCAACACAACAAGCAATCTCACCACCCTCCCCCTGTCTACGTGGGACATGACTCCCAGGGGTGTGGACCTTCCTGGCAACGTGGGACAGAAATCCTAGAATGAGCTGAGACTCAGCATCAAGGGATTGAGAAAAACCCTAGAATGAGCTG
>PVIY010037367.1:0-24727 GCA_004026745.1 Myrmecophaga tridactyla
GTCCATGCTTTATACCTTACCAAGGGAGCCAGTGACTTCACTTCCTACACAGTGGGGTGAGTATCCAGGGTAACTTCTTTTTTTGTTTGTTTTAATTTTTTATTGTATAATATAACATCTATACAAAGAAAAGTAAGAAAAAAGCAATAGTTTTCAAAGCACTCTTCAACAAGTAGTTACAGGACAGATCCCAGAGTTTATCATGGGCTACAGTACCATCATCTCAGATTTTTTCTTCTAGCTGCTCCAGAACATTGGAGGGTTAGAAGGAATATATGTTTTTTATCGTCATCGTTTTCTTTTTTGTGAAAAATAACATATATACAAAAAAGCAAAAAATTTTAAAGCACAACACAACTATTAGTTGCAGAACAGATTTCAGAGTTTGGTATGGGATACAATTCTACCACTTTGGGTTTTTACTTCTGACTACTCTAAGGTACTGAAGACTAAAAGAAATATCAATATAATGATTCAGCAGTCATACGCGTTTGTTAAACCCTTCCTTCTCTGTATAACTCCACCATCATCTTTGATCTTTCTCCTACTCTTTAGGGGTATTTGGGCTATGCCCATTCTAACATTTTCATGTTGGGAGGGGCTGTCAATAATAAGGGTTTGGGAGATGGAACTAGCTGATGTTCTGGAGAGGCTGGCCTTTCTAGATTTCAGGATTTATCTGGTCCAGAAACCCATCTGGAAGGTGTTAGGTTTCTGAAAAGTTACCCTAGTGCATGGACTCTTTATAGAATACCATATATTGCCCTAAGTGTTCTTTAGGATTGGCTGGAATGGTTTTGGTTGGGATTTGGCAAGTTAAGCTAGGTCACAACGTCTAACTGAAGCTTGCCTAAGAGTGACCTCCAGAGTAGCCTCTCGGCTCTATTTGAACTCTCTCAGCCACTGATAACTTATTTGTTACACTTCTTTTCCCCCTTTTTGGTCAGGATGACATTGTTGATCCCAAGTGCCAGGGCCAGATTCATCTCTGGGAGTCATCTCCCACGTCACCAGGGAGACTTTCACCCTTGGATGTCATGTCCCATGTAGGGGGGAGGGCAATGATTTCGCTTGCAGAGTTGTGTTTAGAGAGAGTGAGCACACATCTGAGCAATAAAAGAGGCTCTCATGGTGACTCTTAGGTATACCTGTAGGTAGGCTAAGCTTTTCTGCTATATACATAAGCTTCACAAGAGCAAGCCTCATGATCAAGGGCTTGTCCTATCGATTTGGATGTCCCGGGGTAACTTCTTATTTTTTGTAGCTGACCTCATCTTGAGCTCAAGCCCATCCTGTTGAAATGAGAGTAGGAGAAATCTGAAGTCTTTCCAATTAAAAGGAGAGCAGTCTCTTTGCCTAAGCAGTCTCTTAGGGGTTAAATCATCACTGTGGGGCAAATGCTCAGTATTAGTTTATTCCCATTTTCCCACACAGAGTGAAACTTAGATGGCCTCCATAGAGCATGGAAGGAGGTAAAATCCTTAGATCCGTGAACAGGCCCTTTTGCTGGCTTCTCAGTCCTAGTAGGTCTCCAAGGAGCCAATCCATCTTTCCTGGTCACCTGGCATCCACTGCTAAAGTCCATGGCTGATGGAGCTTGTGGTCTCTTCCTTGGCATAGTAGGAAGACCTTATGACCTTTACCCACTCCTCTGTGCTTGGACTCCACCTACATTCTTCAGGTTCTCTGTATCTAAAACATGTTTTCCTTGCAGTCCTGTGTCTAATATCTCCCCTCTGTGTTTGTTGAGGGGTCCTCTCACCCATGGCACGATACCCTCACCACTAATCTTGATGGACCCCAGGCTCACCACTCTTTCCCATCTTTTATATCCCCCACCTGGAGCTTGTGGGCACTTTTCAGACTCTGCTGTATTACCTTCAGTGTACTATCTCTGGATTCTCTCTGTCTAAACCCACCATACCACCGTTTATGGACTTGCCCCACTGCCCCAGGTTGGTGCCAGGGCACTTGGTAAGGTCATCTCCTCCTAGAAGAGAGAAGGGAAGGGAAAGACCCTGCCAGGTTCAGCTTCTTCCCAATCCATCTGGGTTACTACCCTCAACCAATTTTTCCAGACTTTAGCTCAGAGGTAAATCGTGAACTGAGCACCAACCCCCACCCCACCCCATCTCCTAAAATAAAAGTCTTGTTCCCTCTGGGTTTTTTTTCGTATGGTTGTCTAGAAGAGTTTTCATCTACCTTCCTGATTGATTGAAGGGAACTCACGACTATGTCATTTTCTCCTTCTCATGTTCCCTATGTCAGAGATGGTAGCTGCCCTTTTCTTTCCTGGAATATCAAACCTCAATGGCAGATAGGTCATAGAGAGAGAATCCTGCTCACCAGAAAAATGGAAATACATCAGGAAGTATTTAAAAAGTAATAACTCCATTTCCACTTAGACCATGCTTGCTCTTGTCATTATAGAGATGGGTAAGGCAGATAGTTTTCTTCACTGTTTTACAGTAGAGAAAGCAGAGACTCAGAGAGGTTAAGAGAGCTGCCAAGGTCACACAGCTTGTCGGGGGCATGGCCAGGAAGAACACGTGAGTGTTTTGACTCCAGGTTGAGCACTCCTTCTGTGGCAGTGTGCCACCTCCCTGCCAGGGCCCCCTTCTCCTCCACGGGGTTGGGAAGTCAGCCGTGGGGCACCATCAGCTCCACCAATCTGCTCCTCTGTCTCTTAAAGTGATTATAAAGTGGAAACCATGAAATCAGCAGCTGCAGGAACGGCGGGAATTCTGCTCCAAATAGGCACGAATCCTGGAAGCCAGCAGTTAATGCTGATGCCACTGTGAGCTTCATTTAATCTTTTTTTTTAAGAGATTGCCAGCTATGAATGTCTGGGAGGTAGCCAGCGATCCGTTGTAAGCACCAAATAATTTGTAAGTCAAACCTCTCTATTGATGGCAGTAAGATGTCGAAATCACTCAACTTAACAACACACATTGAAAGACAAATCAATTATGTCTGGGCCTCTCTGAAGGTGGTTTGGGAAAGCAGTGCATGGATATGTATGTATGTATAAACACATTTAATGTAGGGCAGAAGGAAGAAAAACAGGCGTAATAATTGAGGAATACTTTGGAGTCTTTCTCCTTGTTGGGAAGCCTGCCTAGCCAAGAATCTGTAAAGGCCCTTGAATAAAGTAGGGGGGCCCTTGTCATCCACTAGGCTTAGGAGAAAGTGACGCTTTCACTGCTCATAACAAAGGTTCTGGAACTTTCTTAGGCCCCTTTCTGCCCAAGAAGAAAGCATTTAGTGGCCGGCTCCATTGCCAACTCCAGCCTCTTCTTAGGTCCCACCTGGGCTTCTTTGAAAGCTGCCTAACTAGCTCCCCTGAGTCTACCCTGCCCCTCTATAATCCTTATCTCCAGAGAAGCCAGGATGATCTTCTGAGAGCTAAGATCGGGTCATGTTGTTCCTCACTTCAGCCCACCTCTACTGGTGTCCCTTTGAATTTAGAATAAAATCCCAATTTTGTACCATATACCCTACCTATTATGGCCTCTGCCTACTTCTCTGGCTTCTCATTAGCTTTGCCCAGCTCTCACCCTAGGCTACAGCCTATTCTGGCGTTCTTACTCTTACTTGAACAGGTCGGGATGTTCTTGTCTCTGGGCTTTGTAAAAATTCTTTGCCAATCTGTAATGACTTTCTCTTAACATTGCATCTCATTTAGGTCGGCTCTCAAACCTCACCGCTTCAGAGAAGGCTTCCATAACCATCCTCTGTAGCCAAATTATTTATGCACGCACTTATTGTCCATCTCCCCCCTCTATGATGGAATCTTCCAGAAAACAGGGACATTTTCTGTCTCGTTTACCCCTATAGCCCAGCACCTGAAGTGGTACTTGGCCCATGGTTGGCACCCTCGTGAAAGTGTTGATTGAGCAGACTGATTCCCTTCCTCGCGCCAAATTGATGGTCTCCTTTACCACATGAAAAACAACCATGATGACGTTTATCAGAGATCCAATCATTCATTTGTTCAATGAGCATCCACTAATTTCCTACTCTTTGGCAGCCTGTGTGCTAGGCATAGGGGGCACAGAGGAGTCAAAGGGTTCAGGATCTAGAAAACTCCATGATACCTGTTTAGCACAGTAAGAGTTATAACAGAGGTGTGCAAGGGGTACTAGGAAACAGGGACCCCTAAGTCAGGAGTTTCAAGGAAGTTCTTCAAAAGGAGACAAATCTTGGGATGTATCTTGGAGTATGTGTCGGAGTTAGGTAGGCAAGGGGTTAATGTGTGCTAAGCAGAGTAAACACAAATACCAAGCGACCCAGGAGAGCCTGGCAAACACAGCTCCATATGGCTGGAGTTAAGGATTTCCGTGGAGAGGCTAGCGTTGGAACTAGAGAGGAAGATAGGGGCTGGAGTAGGATGGCCCTTTATTACATTAAGGAGTTTGGACTTTATCTTGAAACAACCATAAGCTTTTGAGAAGGGGAATGAATTTTAGGTTTCTGTTTTAGGAAGATCACTTTGGCCATAGTATAGCAGGCATATCAGAAGGGAGAATACAGAGGCCATCTAAGAATAATATTGGTCTTAAAAAAGGGGTCCTATTGGCCTGGACTGGAGTAAGTGTAAAAAAGGAGGGAAGTACAAAAGTTGAAGGAAGGTGATCTCAACAAGTCCTGAAGTGGATTTGACCGTTTGAAAGAGAGGAGGGAATCTAGGAAGAGTCCCATGCTCTTGGTTTGTGCAATCATTGGAGGGTGGAGCCATTCACTTAAATAACAGAGTACAGCACACCAAATATATAGCCTAAGATCTCTGTCGTTCTCTTCTACAAATACTTAGAAAATCACCCAAAACAATTTTTGTAGCTTAAAGAACTCCCTCCAAGAGGAAGAAATGGCCAAGGTAGTTGCATGAATAAAGCAAGAGGGAACATTAGCATTCCCAAAGTTCAGACCAGAAGCTGAAGTGAAACTTGATTGACTGAATTCAACTGATTTCTTACAAATGGGAGCCACAGACACAACTCGTATTTTCCTTGTGGAGGAAAAGGAAGGAAGCTTGTTTTCCCAGCCTAATCTATTGACCCTTCATTCATTCTGGAGCCAGGTTGAAATAAATAGTGTCTTGTTTAGTTGGAAACCCTTGGAAAAAGGAAGCCAACCCTGACTGCAGAGCTTATTTCAGAAGAACATCAACATGCACAGGAAACAGCAGACTCTACAGGTATAACGCCGTCTGCTCTGGCCTGGATAATCCAGGGTCTTGTTCTGCCATGGTCTATCCGGTGCCTGATGCTGAGCCCCTTTGATGTCCAAACCAAAGGCAGCCCTCTTCCCCATGGGCATCGAGGCCTTTCAGCATGTTTACCTGGAGGCACCGGCTCTCTGCGACATATCCGCCCAGGCTTTGAAACAGAGTGGGCTGCAGACCATGTGCACCCCATGAAAGGGCCAATTGAATTTTCAGGCACCAGGCAGAGGCGATGACACAGTATTTCAGCAGTGTTCTGAAGGGAAGCTTGGGTGACGCAGAATGAAATCCACCATTTCCTTCCACTTAGAACCTCATTCAACCCTGGAAGACCTCAGCAGGGTGATGGCTTGTTGGGGCTGAGACATTGCCTGGGACAAGGCCAAGAAGGATGTGACCACCATGTTTTACGGATGGTTGACAAGTGAGATTATTGGTCCTCAAACTCCTGTTCTTTTTGACATTTTTCCTCTCTCTCCTCCTGACAGTTGGAAAGGCTTGTATGGCTTAGCTGGTCTTGACAAGCTTTCTATTGCCTAAGGAGAGGAAACAACCTCTGCTCTTAATCAGGCCCAGTTAATTGGCTCCAGGGAAGTAAATTATGTAGAAAGAAGAGCCATCTACGACATTCACTGCATCTATCTCCTAAGCATATGAGATTAAAAAAAAGGGGTGACCATAGCCTTCTTATAAATCTGTTATGCCCTCTTGACCTCGAGCAATAATAAATAGTATTTTAGCAGGCTGTCCTGGAGATATGAAGATGTTTTGTGAGAACATCTGGCATTCATTGACTCAGGAAAAGGAAGAAAAAAATCACAAGCCCTGGGACAGAATTTCATTTTCTTTTCATGTTGCCATGTGGGTGAAGGAACCCTCTCTGTCTTTGAGCAAATAGGGGGCGGAGGGCGGGGCGTGCAGTATATGAGATCCCTTTCAAGTTTTAAAGGGGACATAAAAATGCACGTGAATTTCTGTGAAGTTCTTTGGCAGGAGCATCTTGAGCAGGGCTGGGGATGTCCTCTTACTGTTACTTGTCTCTTTCCCTTCTGTGCCTGTCATGTTTGCTCTATGCCGTCTTCCAGGAAGACCTAAGTCACACATTTAGGGCTCTGTGGGTTAGGGACATGAAGGTGGGGAAGCTTAAAATGGATAAGAGCCAAAAAAGCTTGCATGTGCTCTCTCTTTCTCTTTCTCTTTCTCTTCTATTCCTTATAGCATAATGTGGCTCTTGAGCTCTAAAACCAACACATTTGAACTCACCTTGGAATGCAGTGAAAGTTCACTTTAGGAAGGTGGATCTTGTGCTTTCGCATAGGAAGAGCACAGGCTCTCCTTACCCTACACAAAAGTTGGCTGCACTTTGATCAGTGAGTCTAAATCAGAATAGGTCTTGGTAGCCAGAGTGGCTTAAAATGTTAGCAAACAGTGGGATCCCTTTTAATTTTTAAAGGGAACTCTAATTCTACCCTTTATGACTTGCTTAATTATCCTGGGCCCCTGAACAGCTGTCTATTGATTCCAATTAACATGATTGACATCTCTTCTGGAAGGTAAAAGCTAATCAGCTACAGGATCCCCCACTGAGAATTCATTTCCTTCTTGGAGTCACTCCTGGGCAGGAGAAAACTTAAATAGAGAATTGAGATTCAGCACCCACAACTCTGATTTACTCTTTTTATACAACCCCACAGTGTCTTATGGGGGGGGGGAAGACTAGAAATTTTTTTAAGAAGGCAATTTGTTTTTGAATTAAACTAGAGGTAATTCTTATGGTCAATTCTATTGGTTTTCTTTTCCCTTACCTTTTTTTTAAAAAAAAATCCAAATCAATCCCTTGAATGTTTCATTTCCTTTTCCTTTCTCTTTCTGAAGGTCCCACAAAGTCTACTTTTTATTACTTCTGACAATTTCACAAGTTGGCATGAACTTCCTGGTACAGTCAACTTTCAGTTTTCCATCTTTTTTCTCCATGATTTAGTTGCAGATCTTGAAGGCTTGCTGGTAATACTTTCAGATAACACAAAAGCAAGTAAGAGTGAGCTCATGCCAGAGAACCAACAAGGTTCCGTCCATAAAGATACCAGAGAACTGGAATGATGTGGAATCTAAAGGAGAAACATAAAGTGAATAAATTCAACAAATTCATTCAACACATGTTTCTGCCTATTATGTGCCATATATATGGAAACTTCTGGGAGGGGTGGATGTGATCTGACTGTGATGCCTATGGCACACTCTTTTCCATGTGGATCCCTCCTAATTAGGACATTTTAAGTGCCCCAATTGTCAACAAGTTCAATATGAACAAGCAGGGTCACCTGCTTACAAAAAAATACAAGTTCATTTTAAGTAGCGCAATATCCACTTCAAAGGGGCAGCAATTAGGAAAATCTTAACATTAATTGGTTTTTTTTTTTTTTTTTTAATTTGCGTATGGGCAGGAGGCACCAGGGATCGAACTCCAGACCTCCAGCACGGCAGGTCGGAGCTCTGCCTGCTGAGCCAGGGCAGCCGCCCATTAATTGGTATTTTATTTGACTATGAATTTCATAAGGGCAGACAAAACATTGGTCTTGCTGATCACCGTGTTCCCATAGCCTAACAGAGTTCCTGGCACGTCACAGACATTGAATAGTTACTTATGGAATGAATGAGTTCCCTGAGCACAGACCCAATAATAGTAAAGAAACATGGGTCAACTTTTGTGTTCAGTGACAAGACAGCTGGTCAGAGAGAATAATTATTGGATGGATGGATTGGGTGGGATGAGATAAGATAAAATAAGGGGAAATGAGATACTGTTTTGGACAAACAATGTGAGATAAATGATATACAAGGCTCAATGTTTACTTTCAAGAAGGATCTCATAGACATTGGCTATTTGCACATAAGGAGATGTAGCCCTGCGTCCCTAAATGTTGAGTGACTCTTGGAGGACAAGTGAGGAGAATGGTGAGATAGCCCTTGACCTCAAGAGGTATGGGCCAGCAAATCCAGGATCTACTGATGTAATTATTTCAGTCCTTTTCTAACTGTAGAGAAGGCTCTCTTTCATACACTTTTGTTTTTTTCTTTTTTCCTTTCTGCAGCCATCTCTATTTACCTAGGGGACAAATGGGTAGGAAGGGAAGCAGCCAAGGAAGAAGAAATGGCCCATGGATGCCAGGAAACCAGTATACAAGCCTGAGTTGGCAAGGCCTACACCTTCCTAGTAAAAGATCAAACACTTGCGGCAGTCTTTCTTGGCCAAAGTTGAGCCAGCACCAACAAATAAACACAATACTGTAAACCTACCCTGGGAACCATAGAAAACTTTCATTTTATTTCTTTTTACCCATTTCTGAATTTTGATTTATGACTAAAAGATTTAAACTTGTTGCCTATCATTTGTCAACCCAAAATGCCAGTTTATGCCTTAATGTCACTTCCTCTTACCACCACAATAAATCTCCTGACAATTAAAAACTTCCAAGCACCCTGCAGGGAGCCTTGGGGTCCTAGACTGGACTGCCAGGAGGAAAGCTAGAGTACTTTGGATGCTTCCATTCAGGGCTGCTAAAACAAATTCCAGTGCTTTGTACATTTTGAATGGCCCTCTCCATTTCACCAATTCCGTGCCATTTTGGATTTTCTTGTTTACGTTGCATTTTTTTGTGTGGGGGTGGGTATGGGGGGAGGAAGTTAATAAAAAAACCTCAGAGACCAAGAGTCAAACAAAGTAATACCTGATTCCAGTAAGTATATAGGTTGATTCCTGCTTTCTTATTCTGATCATCTTTATATAACCCTTAAGAGCTTTTAGTTTTGAAGAAGTCCCACTCCCATCATAGCATACATAGTAAAATATTAAAAGTTTTCATAATTTTTAATTTATGCTTTTTGTATATTAGGGTCAATACATATTTTTTCAAATCCCAACATTTTCATGTGTCCTCAGAGTGTTCATGGGACATAGATACTGAATAATGTATGAAATGGCCCTGCCTGCCATAGGGATTCTGTGACATCAGTTCCCACATGCACCCTGGCTCTCACCTTTTCTTTGCTGAGCCTAGTCTGACATGTAGAACTGTCTCCTAAGTGGGGAATTTTTCCGAGCAGCTGAACCAATAAAGAAAGGGAGCTGTGCTCTCTTCTCCAGATAATGATTCCTTCTAGAAGAGCCCATTGCTGCCTGTAAAGATGAGGTAGAGGCAGGACTGCAGCATCTTAACATGGTTATTATTATGGAAAGCTAAGATGCTTGTGGCATTTAATGTGTATTGCTATACTGGAACTCTGGTCAGATGTTGCTTTTTATACTGAAAGCTAAAAAATAAAAACCATTTTGAGCACTTGGCAGCAACATTGGAAGAAGCATGCAGAAAAACTAAATAACTCCTGCCGCGAATGGCCATATCCACTGCAGTGCCTAAACTCAAGTATGACTGTTTTAGGGAAACCAAACTCCTTATTTTCTCATCACACCTTATGTGTCAGTCTAACTAGATTACTGGCTTCACCAGGCCAGAGATCATTTTATAGCTTGAGGAGATGTATTGAATAAAAGATTACTAAGGATGATAATAAGAAAGTAATATTAAAGCTATCATTTATTGAATGCTTGCTATATGCTTAGTTCTTGTATAAGAATGTTATATACCTTATTCCACAAGTCAAATCTTAAGGCAACACTATGTGGGCGAATTTATGCTTCTCCATTAAGAGGAAACTGAGGCTTAGAGAGGTTAGGTAAACTGTCCAAGACTATTCATGGACAGAGAGTATCCAAACTTAGGTTTATCTGCTACCGTGTCCGTGCTTTTAGTCTCATAAGTTTCTCCTTTCTCCCTTGAATTCCACTCAAGAGGCATCAAAAGAAACTTATGAGAATTGGGGCAATGGGTGGCTCTTGAGAGCAATGACAGCAAGTCTGATACACTCTTGCATTTTGTTTCCTTCCTCCTTCCCCGTTCAGGCACCTTGCTAAATTTCTTGTGGGACAGAGATGGCTATAACCTAGTCCCTACCTCAAGTTGTTCTTCACCTACAAGAAGAATGGCAACATATCCTTGCAGCACAAGGGGCTGGATACGGTACTAGAGCTTACAGTTTTGCTTGAGCACAGAGGGAATAAGAGTCAGGAAAGAGGGGGAGCAGGTCTTCCAAGAAAAAGGAGACCCACACTGTGCATAGAAGCTCAGAAACCTGAAAGCACAGGACAAACTTAGGGAGTGATGGCTTAATCAAGGAGCTTCCTGAGACCTGTGGTTTGAAGGATGACGGGAGGTGCAGAAGATAAGGCTAGTGGAAAGGTGGATTAGGGACATGCCAGGAAGACTTTTGGAAGCGGCTTAAGGCAGAGAACAATAAAGAAGGGAATCCGTAGTCTGTGTTAGGATGGACCGCAGTAGAGATGGGACAAAGGGACTTAAAAGCCATTTTAACTGTAAAATCAGCAGGACTTGGCGACCGATTTGAAGTGGGGAGAACGAGGTTTGTAGCTGAGACAGGAGGGTGGGTGGGGTGGGATGCTTTTTATGAAGATGAGCATCTCACTGCAGGAGGAGGAAGAGAGGGCTTGAGAAGGGGATAAGGAGGAGCCAATGAGTGCTGTTTGGGTCATCTTGAGTATGAGATGCCTGCAGGACATCTAGGTGGAGAAGTGTATTTTTTCCCCTATGACTTGTCATTTTGTTTGGTGTTTTTTTTTTTTTTTTTGATGCAGTTTTTAATCCACAAAAAGAACCCGAATCCTACTCAATGAAATAAAATTACCACTATAAAACCATGCTGGACTTATAGTGTCTTGACTGTGGCCACAGTAGAACCCCTGTGGCAAGAGCCACAAATGGTGTTTTGGGCAGTCCGGAGCAGACCCCCAGCTGCTAAGTAGGGGCATAATAAGGCTTGGAGAGGGGGCCCTGGAGCCGAGGGGCATGGGGGGAGGGTGCAGAAAAAGAGGGTCAAGGGAATGTTCACTCAAAAGAAATCACTTTTGTTTTTAATAATACTTGCAAGAACAGGGCTCAGCAATGGAAAGAGATGGTGAGATAAGACATTGTTGCTTTCTGCTGAACAGATTTCATAGCTCAAAAGAATTTCTTTTTGGTGACGGGCTAGGAGAAAGTGTTTTCCAACCCATTCTTGGCTTTTTTCATGCCTTCCTAAGTGTGCAGGCCACCTCTCAAGTCTGCTATACGCAGGGTACACGGGTGAGATTACAGATCCGGAGTAGTTTGAAATATGCAAAAGAGTGTTTGTTTCTCTTGCACCTTATTTTTACCCACTAACTTCCTTACCTACTTATTTTAAAAGCAGCGTCAAAGGGAACCAGTATCCTCTGTAGCGTGTCCTATTCCTGGGAGTCTCACTCACCTCCCTTCTTGTATTAATTTAAGACTGTTTCATTTCTGCAAAAATAGTGCTGTGATCTTTGCTTTTCTATGCATGCCTTTCATCTGGTACTTGCAATGTGCTGTACAGATGTTCTGCTGCGAGATCCTGGTGCCCCCTAATTTGCTTTGTGATCCCTGGCTTGTTACAATCCCTCAAGGCGATATCAGCCCTTTACCTGCAGCTCAGCACACAAATAAGATACCTTTGGGGGGAACGGGTGTCCCTCCACAAAGAAGTCTCTTACTTCTTTGCCTTTGTCCATCAAACCCTTCTCATACTCTACCTTGTCTGCTTAGTCTGTATAACTCCCCCTCCTCAAATCATTAACTCATTAATTCAATATATCTGTATTGAGTGATGCACTAAATAAAATGCTTGATGTATCCCAAAGGATACACAGTCAGTCTCTGTATCTAGGAGCTCACAGTACAGTGGGAGAGATGATGGAAAAATGAGCATAAACTTAGTGTTGATATGATGGATGCTAAGGTAGGGGTAGGTGCTGGGCACTACAGGGGCACGGAGTATGGACTCCTAAGTCACCCAGGTGAGGCAGATAATGCCTCCTGAAGGAAGAAAGAGTCAGTTTACCAGGTTTGGATCCTGAATCTCCACTTCCTAAGCTGTATTACTTTGGACAAATTTGGACAAACACCTCTGGACCTTTAAAATGTGATGATGAATTAGAAACTGAGTAAAAAACCTAGCGCATGTACTCAAAAATGGCATATTCATTCATTCACTCACTCACTCCTTCATTTAGAAAATATTTATTGAGTCCCTCCCAATGAGCCTGGCAATGCCCTTGAACAGGCTTGGGATATGACAGCATTGCCTTCAGTTAATGCCTAGAGGTCTTAAAAATCAATATTCCTAGGAGGTAAATTACTACATGTCAGCTCTTTTTCTTCTGCATGGACTATACTTGGAGAAAGTCTTAAAAGTAAGATTAATAAAGTTCTTTTTTACTGCTGGTTGAAGCAGCAACTGAGATTTTGCTAGGCTTGAGGTAGAAGGAGCAAGCGTAGCTATGCCCTGCTTGCACAGTGAGGCTTTGCATCTCACCAGCAGCTCCACGCCAGCTCCCATGGGAACCTCCTTCTTCTACTACCCATCCCCCATCTCACATTAAGGTCTGCTTAGCATGACAAGACCCATAGGAATGTATTGTCATCTTCTGTTGCTCTCAGAAATGGTCTAAAAACCAAATGGCCTTCAAGTTTTACAATCACCTGCTGCCGATGAATACATGAGATCCCTGTAAATAAAATGCCCTGTTCTGGTGAGCCTTTCCCCAGAGAAAGTACAGGGCTTTGAGTTTTCCCCTGAGAGAACCCCACCATCTCATTCCCATACTCCTCTGCGATGGGCCCGGACCCCTCCCAGGACGAGAAGGCTGCACACCACCCTCCCAGCAGACACTTTCCAGTGACCCAATCTCTGGGGCTGACTTGCAGAATAACTAGAACCTGTGAATGTCGGTGGAGGCTTCCATGATGGATATCCGTGATGGATAAACAGTGGGAAAGCTGAAACAGCTTATGTTTGCTGCTATTTGTTTATGATCCAAAATGCAGCAATAAGCAGCAGCTTTCTCTGGATTCAGAACACAAGGCTGAGTTTTCTGGCTCCCTTCAATTATAGACGGTAGAGCACAGTCTGACATTCTTTCCAGCAAACTCCTTGACCTTTCTCTGTTTTATTTTCTTTTTTCTTGAGATACAAATTCACATACCATAAAATTCATCAATTTAACATATGCAATTTAGTGGTTTTTAGTATATTTACTATGTCATACAACCATCATCACTATTTAATTCCAGAAAGCTTTCTTTACCTCAGAAAGAAACCTGTACCCATTTGTGGTCATTCCCCATTCCTTTTTCCCTCCAGGGTCTGACAACTACTAATCTACTTTTTGGCTCTATGAATTAATCTATTCTGAACATTTCATACAATAGAATCATTGCATATATGACCTTTTATGCATGACTTTCACTTGGCATATTGTTTTCAAGGTTTGTCCATGTTGTAGCATGTATTGTCACTTCATTATGTCTTATGACTAATATTCTGTTGTATGAATGTATCATTTTTGTTTGTCCATTCATCAGTTGATTGTCATTTGGGTTGTTTCCATTTTAGGGCTCTTATGAATAATGCTACTGTGAGTATTCACAAGGTTTTGTGTGGACATATATCTTTGTTTCTCTTGCGTACATACCTACGAGCGGAATTGCTGGATATAGGATAAACCTGTGTTTTAATTTTTTGAGGAATTGCTAGACTGTTTTCCATGGTGGCTACACCATTTTATATTCCCACCAGCTGTTGAAGAGCGTTCCACAGTTTCTCCACATCCTCACCCGCACTTGCTATTGTCCTTCTTTAAATTAGTATTATGGGTGGCTGCCGTGGCTCAGCAGGCAGAGCTCCGACCTGCCGTGCTGGAGGTCTGGAGTTCGATCCCTGGTGCCTCCTGCCCGTATGCAAATTAAAATAAAAAAAATTAGTATTGTAGCCATGCTAGGGCTGTGAAATGGTTCACTTTCTTATGTATAATAATTTGGTCACTCTAGGCTCCGTCCACTTCTCTCTATCCATTGCTCCCATCAGAATAAGTGCCTCCTATCTGAGAACCAGAATTTTTCTTAGAATGGAGAGGAAGAGGAGGATATAGTTACATCATTCTTAGTGTTGACCTGGCTACAATCTGGCTCTCAGTTTTTTTTTTTGCGTTCCCAATTCTGATGCCTCCCCCAAATCAAGACATCTCTTCCTCCTGTCCTTTCCTAGTTAATAAAACCCGCATTTTATAAGATGGAGAAAACTGCTCCTTCTTAAAACCAGCCATGCTTACTGCCTGGAAAACTGGAGAGAGGAGAAAAGGCGCTCATTGCTTTCATATGCAATTCCTTGCTTCTCCTTGTTTCTAAATGAACAGTTTCATGAAATACACAAATCGTCTGGTTTGGAAGAAATTGAAAGCAGAGCATGATCACGTGAAATCATGGCTTACAAGTGAAGGGTTTGTGATCCCTTAAACAGACTGGAGTAAAGTGTCCTCAGAAAGAGAGTTTGATGCAGGTTATCAAGTTTTCCTTAGCCAGCTTAAGGAAACAGAGTCTTTTCCTGTACTTTCGCAGTGTGTTTCTTTTACCTTACCTTATGGGCTTATGATTTAAATTGTTCTTATCGCTGGAGTAGGTCATCAAGGATCGCCAGCACACAGTGAAATGACCACTCATTGTGTATCCTTGTGGACCATTTATGCATATTCTTTAATGCAAACTTTTCAATCAAACTGTCGTGTATCACATCCGACCCAGATTAATTAGGTTTCAGAGTATGAACTTGGTATCTGATTCCTAACAAGATCAGAATAGTGGAATGGAAAAAGGACGGACTTCGACTTTGAATACCATCTCTTCTCTCGCTCTTTGACCTCAGGCAAATCATTTTTCTCTAGTATAAAATGAAAGTTGGATGTGTAACTTACCGGGCTGTTCTGAGAGATAAATGAAATTATTTATGTAAAGCATCAGTACAGACAGTCACATAAACAGCAGACATTCAGTAAAATAGTGGTAAGTAGTACAGTAGCTGTATCTTTCACTGAATAATAGGTGTGTTCCAGAAATGTTGCAAATAAACACTGTATTTTTGCTTTGTGGATTAAGAAGCATATTAACTTGATTAGGCCACTGATTTTTAAGCATCCTTGTAGTGAGTTCTCTTTTGTTAAACGGATGAAATGCTTTTAGTTTTATCTGGCTTATTCTTATTTTTGCATAGCAAGTTTTCTTAAAATTGGACATGCCTTTCTGGAATCCTAACCCCCCGTCTCCTGCCTGTTTGAAAAATAGCACAGTTCCTCGGGTTAGCAAATGCTGGTGTGGCGAACAAACACACACTCTTTAATGTACCTGGCCTGGGCGTGTGGAACGCAGGCTCTCTGGGTTGAAGGAAATACTGACTCTGGGAGAAAAAAACTGATTCCACTAATCTTCCTCTGCATTGGGCTTTTCAGGGACTTTGCACAAAAATGTTTAGGCTAAAATGAAAGCATAAGTGCTCAAACCTTAATAGAGATTGCCATTATAACCTTGGGAGAGCAGATGGGCACCAGGTTTGATAGAGAGGACCCTTTTAGCACATCTGTCTTTGATAACTTCTAATGCAGAGAGTGGAGCCTTTGAAATTAATTGGTTGTTCCAAAGCTGTGTTTTTAATAATGCAACTGAGAACTTTTTGTTATGTAGAACAGTCCTTACTGGTGCTGACTTTGAGGGTTGAATTAATTTTTCATGAGTTCATAGTGCTCTAGGCTACTGTTCCAACCGCTCCTACTTTCTGAGGATTTCTTTTTAAAGTGTCAAGTGATTTGTTTTAAGCGTTTCCATATGAAGAAGCATGGTTGAGGAACTCTTATTTTCTCCTTAGTCACTATCTGGAAGAGTGATTCTGGAGAGTTGGAGGAATTTGTTAGGACCTTGGGAGCTGGGTCATTCTGCTCTGGGACCAAATGCTCTGATTTCCTCTTTCATTTTCCTTGCCCATGGCCTGCCTACCAGCAGACCACACACATCATCCAACCAAGGAGGTTGGGAAAAAACAGGCCTCATTCTTGGAGCCAAGTGCCTTCTTTAAAATGGAAGGTGTGAATGGGGGATGATGAGATAGCTTATTTCTTCCTTTTCATCCCCAGGAAGGAGGCCTGGGGCACTCTTCAGACTCACTTGAGTTCCTAAGAAGAGCCACTCTCCTAAATCTTGCTTAGGTTGCTGGAAATGAGGGTAGTACGAGTGAAAGTTTTTCATTCTTAGCTTGTCTTAGAAAACGAATTCAGCCTCCTTGTTTTCTGAAGCATCTCCCAAATACTCTAATCCACACAAATTTCCCCCATACTCCAAGCTCCTGCAGCCGCATACTGCCGGCGGCATTCGGTACAGGACTTCATCATCCATAGCCATTCATCAAGTGATACGTATTTGTGGCAGGGGGAAAAATAGAAAATACCTTACGCCTTCCTTTCTTTTCCACAGTTCATGAATATATCATATGTCACTAGATTATAAGTGCAAGAATTGAAGAGTGTCTGACATTACTTATATATCCACAAAAATCAGTTCAGAGTAAATATAGAAAGAGAGGGAGGGAGGGAGGAATGTGTTGCAGGGTACGGAGTCCATATGGCTGTTCTATAGTTTAGGAAACTGAGTCTAAGTGTTGAGGCGGCTACAAATATAATGGATAAGAATAAAAACTCTGAAAAGCCCTCCCTAATCATCCCCCGAGTCTGGGTAGATGCCTCTCCCGTGTGCTCCCGCGGTGCTTTGCATTTGGCCCCTTGTAGTGCTGATCACACTCTGTGGTCATCGCCTGTGTGCATGTCTGTCCCCCCCAATAGACCTGGGGTTCCATGAGAACAGGGGTAGTGTATGTCTTGTTACAAATCTATCCTCAGTGCTTAGCATACCGCCTAAATACTCAGTGAACGTTGGTGAATGAGTGCTTGAGTAAATGAACAAACCAACCACGTAGATTACTTTGGGGCCACTGTCAAAAGACATGGCACTGAAAAATGGTATCCAAGATACTCAGAACGGATTTGGAAAATGTCACATGATACTGTGTTTCCTTAACTTACTAACGCTCAGGCATAGTGATACAGGGAATCAAGGGAAGGGTGACAAATATATACTGGTCGAGTAAAGAAACTGCAAGCAGCTGAATGTTTTTGAAAGTTTTCTTCATGCTGTATTGACCACACATCCATTCATCACCAAGAGTTTATCCGCCTCACGTTAATGCATCTATCATCATTTGTAGAGGCGGGGGCTAGGCAAAGGAGCTGGCTCTAAGAAAAATTTCTGCTTTTTGTGGGCAGCTAATCTGCAGTTGTCTGATGCCTATTGGTGGCATGCTTCAGGTCATAATATGCATGCACGAGACCTTTTTTTATCCCCTTCATTAAGGGATAATTGATTGAGGTCAGAAGTTTTGGAGTGTCCTGAGAGATTTTTAATCCAGTGTCATCATGCAAAGCTTACTACATCAATAAGACAGTTCCATAGGGGAATGGAGGAGTAATTGAGATGCCACACCAGCTGGAATCCAGATGAAGATACATTTGGAACCTTAATCACAATCATGTTCTACACTAAATATTCATCCGTCTGTCTCCAGAAGAGGACAGGAAATTAAGTTGTCAAAGGCAGGGGGAAACGAGGGTTTAGCTGAAAGAAGAAACCCACACCTCAGCCTTAATCTCTAAATATGCAAGACTGTCTTAGTTGGTTGAAGCAACTGCCTCTTCTTTCCAGTTTTACTTCCAGAGAAATATTTGAGCTGTTTATACACAATTTATCAATTTCACAGTTACCAAAATGGATTGTTCAAATAATTCAGCCTCTTTATTCTGGGATAAATGTAGATGGGCAATACCATCTCAATAGGAAAAAGGCTTTATTGGACCAATATATAAAAGTATTATGGTTGTATAAACATGCAGGAAAGAGGGGAATTCCTAAACAGAGCTGATGGGCTGTGATTGCACTTACCTCCATGCACTACATCCTCAAAGCCCAACTCAGCCCTGGATGTAGTCCGTGGGAATTATGTTACATATTGTGGGTTTTCTTCTTTTTTTATTCCAGGTTAAACTCTTTATGGTCCCATCAAAGGGCCCAAGTTTCATTTCAGAGGGTGATTTGAAAAATTTATGTTGCTGTCATAAATTAGATCATTTCCTTTCAAATTCTGGCCCAGCAGTGTGAACCAAACACTGGCTTTTGTTAAAAAGAGACAGGGAATTGTCTGCATAAAAATGGTTAGAATGGGAGATTTTATGTTATATATATATATGTTATCACATATATACAAATGATTTTATATAATTATAAATATATAGATATGTAATTATAAATAAAAACAATTTTTTAGAAAGTCGAGTTCACTGTTATATTGCTATGAGGTGAGGAGTTTGCTGTAGGTAGGGTGCCTTTAGCTGCAAGTAACAGGAAAATCCCCACTCAGATTAGTTTTCATAAGGGAAGGTGTTGTCTCACATGAAAAGGAGTCTGCACATAGGAGACCCTTTGGGTTCAGGACACAAGGGTCCCTGCCCTGTCTGTCTGTGATTCTCTTGGTGCTCTGCCCTCTGCAGTGTGTTGACATCACATTCTAACTGGGCTAAGGTGGCCATAGGCCAGCCCTGCTGTCATATCCACACACTTCAAACTCCAGGAGAAGGGGCTATCTCTGTGTCTCTTAAGAAGGAGACAGCTTTTCCCAGAAGCATCGGTAGACTTGGTCTTATAGTTCAATGAGTGAGATTGGGTGACACGCCCATTTTTTTGTAGTAAAATATATGCAAAACAAAATATCCCATTTCATGCATATAATTGAGTGATATTAATTACATTCACAATATTGTGCTACCATCACCACCATTAGCAAAATTTTTTCAACCCCCCCCAACAGAAACTCTATACCCATGAAGCAATAACTCTCTGTTACTCTTCAAGTCCTTGGTAATCTATTCAGTCTTCTTTGTCTCTGTGAATTTGATTATTCTAGGTATTTTGTATAAGGGAAATCATATAGTATTTGTTCTTTTGTGTGACTTATTTTACTCAACATGGTGTCTTCAAGGTTCAGCCATGTTGTAGCATACATAAGAACTTCATTCCTTCTCATGACTGAATAATATTCCATTGTGTATATAAACTTTACTGTGTTTATTCATTTATCTGTTGATTGACACTTGGATTTCTCCCCCTTTTTGGCTTTTATATGTGAATAATGAAAGTGAATGCTGCTGCTGTTAATAATGGTACAAATATCTGTTTGAGTTCCTGCTTTCTGTTCTTTTCGGTATACACCTAGAAGCTAAATTGCTGGGTCATATGACAATTCTATATTTAACTTTATGAAGAGCCACCAAACTATTTCCACAGTGACATGCCTATTGCTGAACCATGCTTGGCTCAGGTTAATCATGTGCTTTAGAATAGATGTTGAGGAGATGTCCCAAAATCATTAAGTTGTTTCCTTAGTGTTACCTAAAAGTATTTTTTCCCTTTTTGCCTAGATATCTTGAAATAACCACAATGTCCCATTAAAACTGCTTTACTTTACTAGAGATTTGGTCCTTTGGAGTGTAGGAGGGGGGCATAAGTAATGTCTCTTTGTAGTATATAAATGAACATATTTTGATAAGAGCACAGCATAATGTTTGAAAACGTGAATTCCAATTCAGATCTGGATTTGTATCCCAGCCCTATCAGTTCATTGAATATTTTACCCAACTCCTCTATTCTTGTTTTCTCGTATTTAAAATAGGCTAGTTGTGATGCACACATGAGATTTTGTTTAGACAGCACTTAGCAGAACACCTGGCATGTGGTACATGAGCGATAAAAGGGAAGCAATTATTGTTATCATTACGGGATATATAATGCACCTTTTCTACTGTCTCATGCACGTGCACACATAATTGGAAAGTATGTGGTGTCCTTATAGCATCCAAGAGATGATTGTTTCTCCTTAAACCGGTAGATGAGAAGGAGGGAAGCCAAATTACTCCCATCGAATTGAAAGCCCGGAAGAATGAAGTGACTATCCAGTGCAGCACAGTAGTGTTGCAAAGTCCAGAACTAGATCCCAGGTTTCCAGACTCCCACTCAGTGATCCTTTAACAATTCCATGATGCTCCTTTTAACCCCTTGACTATGCATTGCTGAAGAATTTTTCAGGGTGTCGGTCCACTGTTCCCCATAAAAGTAAATGGAACGTTTATTTAGGGGGCATGGTTCATTGGGTAGGCTCAGTCCCCACAGGACAATGGGGTATTGACCGATGGACTCTGTTTCACTCTAGGACAAGCACAAATTCTTTGTTTCCCTGCCTTAACAAGCCAGCAAGGGGCTATGATCAGTTGCAAATTGTGTGCAAATAGCTTATTTAATGAGTGAATTCAGAGTTCACCTTATACTGATGTCCATCTCAACCTCTTGCACTTCACTTTGCTTTCTTGAGGAGGAAAGAAGGGATTGTTTACAATTAGACCCTGGTAATTGCACACAACCCCCAGACTCGTTTATCTGTGGCTCTGGGGAGTGTTTCATGTGTGTGAATTTCATTTTGTTTATGTATCATGGTGACCAAGGCGGGGGGGGAGTGAAAAATCACAGTTTTATTGCAATTAGTAGCTCTGACCCAAGCTCCTATCTGAGGAGAGTCTAAGCTTAAAGTGTAAACTTATTCTTAAGTCACAGGTCCCAGCTCATAACTTGTGCCCCGAAGTCCAATATCCTTTTGCTTTTCTCATCACTATGAGCGGAAGAGGTGGAAATGGAGAGAGATCCATCAGTGAGTGAAGTAGGGCCATATTACCAAGTTGATCGCAGCAGGAGACTTTCACTTCTGCCAAGAGCAATCTAGAGCATGTGAGGACCTTGGACAAAGTCATGCGTAATGGAAGTGTCACATTGATCCAAATCATCTGCTCTTCTCTTTTTTATGTAACCCAAATCAAATTTCCTTCTCCGTTATCAGTCCCCCTCATAGACATTTTTTGCTGTGGTTATAACCTTATTTTATTCCTAGTTTCCAACCACAGGTCTTTCCTTTTTTAAATTTGATCTATGTTGCTCAGTAAGTACTTCATCTATCACTATTTTGGTTAAATTCTAAGTTCTGTGGCTCTTTGTGGAAACCTGTCATTTTGTTTATATGTGAGCAATGCATGATTGGGAGTGTGGGAGATGCTAGGTTGAATTCACTTTTGACCCCATTGGTCCCCAAAGCAATCAGTGATGTTCATTTTACAGTGATAGCTTTCTCAATGATGCCATTTAGAGTGTGTTTTTCTTTTCTTTTTTCCTTCTGTGGAGAGCATTGTCATTTTTATTTATTTTAAGCAGACATTTGATAATGTTTGGTTGAGTAGATTCTGCCCCAAGCATAAATTCTCGCCTATGAAATGGCTAGCAATACATGCACAGTTTAGCAGCTGAGTTTAACCACACCACTCTTGTGTGAACAAAACAGGAAAACACCCATGTGCCATGAGAACGTGGCTGTATTTTGTGTGAAAAGAGGGTATGGACATGGTGATCTTGAGGCTAACACTCATCAAGTTCTAATGAGGTTCGTACTACTCAAAGCCCTGGAGCATGTTATGGTAGACCTTCCACCCTTTAGGTCTTTATTTTGAGCTTCCAGATGGAGAGGTTGGAGTATTGTCATATTAAAATGATGGGCATAGCCATGGTGCCTGATAGAAACTTGGCTACTTTTCTTAACTTGAATAGGTCATATAGAATCCTCAACATAACCACACTGAATTGCTTCATTGGTGTACTTAATCTTGCAATCCTATAAGTGAATTTTTAGCTCTAAGTAATGTGAAATATGGACTCTGGAGCAAGACAGTCCTGCACCTGAATCCCATCTCTGTCACAAAATAACTCTATGATCTTGCCAAATCAACCTCCTTGAGTTTAACTCAAGGAGGTTGCCCCTCTTGGGCAAAATGTGGGTATTGAAACCAAACCCACAGAGAGCTCCTGAGAATTAACACATGGAGCAAATGGTGAAAGGTAGGTACTGCTAAGTAGTTATACCCTGTTTTTGTTTGTTTGTTTGTTTGTTTGTTTAGTGGGTCTTGTTTCCAATTTGCTATCTCACATGCTTTCTTTTTCCTAGGTATAGGTTTCCACTTGGTAATCCTGTCTTTTTCTTTTCATGCTTGGTGTAAAGTATAATTCGAATGAATGTAAGTGTATATAGCTGTATCTGGCTTGAATACAGTCTATTCTCATTATCATGGTAAGGTTCTATAAAGTCACTGCAAATACCAAAATAGTGAATACTAAACCATGGCTCCTGGGGGAAATAGAGGGTTAGGTTCCTGTGAGCCACTGTTCACAAGGTTTTCATCAGCTGATCAATACATGACGTTGTTGTGTGTGCATTTTGCTTCAAGACCCCTTAATTAATATATACTGTTGCTTCATTAACATTGAACTCACAACCAATAGCACTACAAGTCATGCCTGAGTAATGTTCATCTAACATACATATTTTCTCCATAAGGTACAGCACAGCCTTCTTTTCCTTAGGAACACTAGACAGCACTTCAGCACTACACCTGGGGACATTTTAAAGCACAAAATCACCAACAGAAAGCACCAAAATATGAAAAACGTGGCACTAACTATACCACAAAGAAGACACTTGTTCATGGTGTGAAAGCTGAAACAAGAAGACAAAGCATCATCTTTTTCAACCTCAGCTGGAAATGAATGCATTGGGAGACTCAAATTTTTCACCACTTAGATATAGTTTTATTCATCTGAGTTGCAAAAATACACCATGAAAGTGTCCACGTCTTGATTTTGGGAGTTACAGGTAGGCCACATTTGCAGATACAGAATCCATCAATAATGAGGATTGACTGTATAGTTAAACAACCGCTACATATTGAGGAGATAACCTATGTTTCACATTGTTCCAGGAACTCCAGAACTCAAGTTTAGAACAACTCAAAATGTGGTCCGTGGACCAATGCCAGTCAGCTAACTTTGTGTTACCAGTTTGTGACAGTACAAGTACAGAAATTAAGAGTATACACTTATAGAATTGTGACACCACTGCAATGTCCAAGCGCACATTCATTTTTCTAATACTTCACTTTTATTGTATGCTACAAAAGCATTGGTGCATGGTAGACTAGGAATCAAAAAAAAAATCGACAACATACTGCCCCTTCACCACGGATCATTTGAGAAACTTGGTAGGAAACAGACACCTATGGAAGCCTCCAAGGTGTTGAGATTTATTTGAAGGGAGAAGAGTTGATTACACAAAGTTGTTAAACAACAGTGCAAAGATAATAGTGAAAAACAGCATCATAAGGCAGTCATAAATGACCCAGTGCCACATCAGAGGTTGCCAGAATACTTGCCACGGCTGTCTACAGGAAGAAGCAGTCCCGGTGCTGCAGTCATCAACAAAGTCTTCCCTGAGCAGGTGGATTTGTTTGGGTTTCCCCTGCATCCTGAGCCTCCTGTCAGGGCCTATTCTGTCCCTTCTCACTTGGCAGCCTGATGGGTTAATCTCCTGGAGAGCAAGGGCCTGTGAATGAAGCTGGATAGAGTTAGATGTCAGACTGCGGCGGGCACACACTAAATATCCTGCTCCATTATCCTTGACGGGGCTTTGATGTTGGCATAAAACACATTGGATTACATGGGACGTCATGTCATGTGTCAAATCAGTGCTGGGGCTTGATCCTGACACTTTAATTAGTGGGGGTGAAGGGAAAGAGTGTATTGTTTTTCTATTTCAAGGCAAAGACCCTAACACCTACTGAGAACTGTTTGATTAGACCCAAGTCTGAATGTAGACTTCTCTCCTTTTAAAAACACAGCCCAGACCCCCTAGGATATTGGCCATAGTGTCAACTAAATGAAAGAGCCATGGGCCAGGAGGCATTAAACCTCACTAGAGTTAGTCCACTGTGAATAACTTGTGTGAGCTGGCTAAGCCCCCGAGTATCCTCATCTTCAGCCACATTCATGCTCATGAATTCCTGATTTTTCAGGTTTTTCAGTATTAAAAAGTTAAAAGTTACTAATGCTTTGATGTATCTCTCAGGAGTATTAGTTGCTGAATTGAGGTGATGCTTTGGCATTGCTTTAGATGCTTCAAATGATGCTAAATGGATGGGCGGGATAAAATTTGAGGTGTGGAGGTGGGTAGAAACCTCTGCTTTGAAGAGCCCTTGTTCAATTAAAAGCAATTTATCCCCACACCTGGAAGCATCTTGTTTTTTCTGCACTACCACAAGTAGGTATGGGTTTTGGGATTCAGGGATATATTCCACCCAGAAAAACATCCAAGAGATGACCATGGCTCTGAGTAATGAGAAGCCTTTGCCTTCCTCTCTACTTCTGGAAGAATGTCATCCAACATAACACAGACTGAAATCTCTGAACGTCAATAAACCACTTCATTTTGACAACCAGACTCCTGTGTAATTAAGACCTTGGGTCTGGTGCTTCGTTTATCAATGTGTGTCACTTCCTATTTACATAAGATTTTGGGTTTTCC
>PVIY010037368.1:0-24726 GCA_004026745.1 Myrmecophaga tridactyla
CTTAAGTTCCTTGAGCAATGCCTCTATCTTTTTTTATTTTTTATTTTTTTGCTTGAGCAGGCCCCAGGAATCAAACCTGGGTCTCTGGCATGACAGGCAAGAATACTGCCTGCTGAGCCACCATGGCCCACCCAATGCCTCTATCTTTTGGTGAGTGTCTGTGGCAGTTAGGGTTACAGTGTGCATGCCCTCAATGTTCAGACAGGTTACCACTCTGTCTTTCTTTACTTCCTTCTTGAACAGGACCTCAAGTCAGTACAGATGAGATATCAGTGCTTTTTCAGGTCATTCTGGGATATGCACAGAGCCCTGCATATGAGTGTGGTCAATTAGATCACCAGATGGCAATCCTTATGGAAATCTCATTCCCAGATTTCCCTTTTAAGATTTTTTAATTTGCCCATACTGGAATCACAGATCACCTTGCCACTTTTCCAGACATCTTCCTGCCATGTCACGCAGTAACAAGTAGAATTCACAGAATCTACAAAATCCTATTCTTATTCAAAAAACCATTTGGAAACTGTAGGGTTAAATGTAATCTCCTGTCCTACCCCATTCTGTCCAGAAATTCTGTGATTTTCACCTTCTAATAAGCATTCAAGTAGTTCTTTCCCAATGGAGGCCTCTCTCACCAGTAATACACCTGTTCCATTCCTGAAGTTCTACCATTCCTTATAAAATCAGATGTACATGTACCCCTAAAGATACACAAGTTTATTACTGTAATTCTCAAGAGAAATCCAAGGTCCAGGGAATACATGACATTGTCAATTGAAAAATCGAAGACCAAAAATGAAATTTTGCCTTTGACAAATTTGAGATCTGGTTGATGCATATTGCTTGGGAAATTGTTTATCCTTTTAAAATATTAAGAAGTATGATTTTTCTTTCATAATATCACTATAGAAAATATTGTATTATGAACATTGTCATATTTGATCTAAAATTAATTTTCATATATTATCCGAATAAACTTATTTTAATAACAGCCTTCTTGGGGATCCAAGGGATTCCATTGTCATAACTCGCCATAATCTGTTGTTATAAATCATTCCTAAATTTGAAGAAACATCTACAAACTATTCACCACGATTACTTTTTTCATAGGGGCATAACCCCAAAGTTCTCACAGACTGCACAAGAAGAAATGGGAAATAAGTGAGCACCAATGTTACTTCTAATTAGGGATGCTGTGAAATTTTCTTTCAAGCTCTCCTGAGCTTCCAAATTAGAACCTGGGGAAAAAAGAAGCTCACACGCTCTAAACAGGGGGAAGGCACAATGTTGTGGAAAATTCTCTAGTAGGTAATTGAAGAGAACACTGCATATAAATTAAATAAACCTGAGTTCATTCTGAAGTTTCCAATAACTTTACTCCAGTACTTCAGGGTTCACTCCAGTCTTCATTTCATGCTTCTCTGAAACTTTCCCCTCCTACAGTGAGAAACCTGGTTCTCACCATCCAAGAATTGTTTATTTCTTTAACTACCATATACATGTACAGCAGTTTACAATTTTTAACTCATAACCCTATGAGAAACAAATTTACCAACTAGCGTGCAAGATCTATGTATAGTTTCTTTTTTCTACAATATCACAGTATCTAGTAAAAACAGCATTTTTCAAAGTTACTTATGTCAGCTAATTCCTCACACATCCCAGTGTGGTTATGTCATAGATTTAGAATGCAATGAGATTCATTTGACATACTATGCATTCCATCTCCTGACAACCTGGTTGATTTTTAAATTTATCTATATTAAAATTCACTCCTTGTTGGATACAGTTCTATGGATTCTTGACAAATGCATCAAGTCTAGTCTCTATTGCCTTGACCATGCTTAACATGTTCTTGACCTTAAAAGTTTCCCTATGTGTCCCCTTTCTAGAAAACCACTTTTCTTCCCCTAGCTTTGTTGAACTATGTTGAATTCTTTTATCTACAAGTTGAGAAATGGGGAGATAATCATTGACCTGGCAAGAGCCATTGAAGTCCTATAAAAACTAATGTTTAAAGAACATTATAAAAACATAATCCTACAAATTATTACAACTTTTGTTCGTTGCATTTGAATTCAATCTAGTGTATTCATAAGCATGAATTTACATAATACATTTTTGAAAACATACTATAAAGATAATAATGAAAGTTATCTCTGCTGAAGGGAAATGGGATGAGGAGTTAGTGATGAAGGAGATTTATTCTTTACTATAGTGCATTTTGTACTGCTTGTCTTTTTGCCATCTGTATACAGCAGAGGACTGTCAAAATAAATTTCAATAAACTAAAACACCAAGGCAATGTAAAACAGGAAAAATCACTACAACCTTCTACTTCTATGTATCCACTTATTGGACAGATGGTAGCCAGAACTGAAGAAATTAGTAAACTATAAGCTCTTGACTAAATAAAGTGCTCCCTACCAATTTACATGTCAGCCAAATACTTTTATATAACTGTCCAGCAGAGTAAGGTGAAATATGAGGCATCTTAGAAAATGTTTCTTTTAAGAAATTAAACTCGAATAACAAAGTCATTTTTTGATTCTTGCCCTTACCTGTTGTTCCTTTCTTGTATAGCTCTGAATAAAAACCCTTTGAAATTAACCTGAAACAAGACTACAAGTAAAATGTATGCAGAATTCACAGTTAAAAGTGTCTGCACACATATGTAAAACACTGCAGCATTGGTCTTTCCTGACAGATTAAAATGTCCTCTATCATTTATGCTGTAAATAATTGTTTACATTTATTTTGTATTTTAGAGTAGACATTTTAAAAAGTGGAATTGTAAAATCAATCATAGTTTGGGGGAGATTTCATGTTTTTAGTCATGGTGTTTAATAGTAAGACACAATTCATATAGGGCACTTGGCCATCAGCAGCAGGTGTGAGACCAGCAAAATCCATGATGAGGCTAATGGCCCCTCCCATACCCAAACTAACAATGTTGAATTCTCTTCATTCAGACAACTGAAGATGAGGATGGAAAAGCAAGTCAAAAACAGCCATCAACATCCAGTAACCATGATCAGGGCATCCTCCTCATGAACTATAGCTATAAGTCTAGTTCAATCCAGAATTTGGAGCAAGCACAGAAAGGACTAACCTGTCCTAATAAATTTTGACATATTATAATAGTGAACTTCCCACCTCTAGGAAGAGTTTAGATGCCATTTTTTGAACATGTGATTATGAAGATGTAAGATTTTCCGTTCATACCAGAACATGCTTATGCATTTGCATAAAAGATAAAGTGATAAGCAAATGTATGGTGAGCTGGTGAGAAGGGAAGGACATGGGGTATAAGAGGGAAAGTAGAAGTTAGCTCATGGATTCGATGTGTTGCAACATTAATCTTAGCCCCTGACCCCATTCCTTTGCAGATGCAAATAATACAGCTGCTTAGCTCACCTCTGTGGTTGTCAACAGCACTGTGCCTTTGTCAGAAGCCCTGACTGCGCAGGCCTGAGTTTTCCCAGTAACAGGTGCACTTTCTATTTTAAAACAAAATGATGTATTATATATACATAGAATAATTATTACTATCTCAAGCATACAGTTCATATTTATACATCTGTTCTGATTAACACTGACATAATGTGCTGATATCAGGCTGTGACTTAGAAGCCTTTGCTGGTTTCCCCAGTTCAATGTATCTGATGGGTTAATATATCATGTATAAGGCAATGCCAGATATTGACCCTTCTCACTCCATTATATTGCAGCCCAAAATTATAGTTGGAAATTTGTTTAGTTGAATACTACATGGAAAAACTTATATTCAAATCCAGTGTCTGAAACAGACAAGTCCATCCCTGTTTCTCCAGAAATCATATTCATAACAGGTTGCTTATCTGTCATCAAATCCTGAGTTCTTGGAGATGTAACCTTCTCCTTGCTTTGGACAACATGGCTTATCTCAAATGCCTTACTGATCCTTCTCACATCTATCTTGCAAACCCACTGGGATCCTTGGCTGAGTGTTTCTGCTCTTGTCTATTTGAAAACTCTGAAATACATATCTGAGGTGTCTTATCTATTCCCAATTAAATACTTATCTCCCCAAATTGCTAGGAAAGCAGAACACATAGTATATTTGGAAACAGGATAATAATCCCCTAATTTCTTTTATGTTCCCCTACATTGCCCAGCTGGGGATCATAACTACTTTCTTCTGAGTCACAATATTCCCTAATAAAGATCAAAACCTGTTCTTCCCACACAGCCTTGCTGTGGCCATAACATCAGACAAGACAATATCCTGGAAAAGTGTTCTTTAGACTGGGTCATAAAGAAATTATGTAATAACTAACAGAGATAACATTGAAGAATAAGTGAACACATCATGAGCCTTTCAAAGAGTAAACCAGAAAGGAAGCAGCATTATGTCATACAAAATTCATGGATACATTCATGGGAGAGTCAGTTTTTCAGTTCTTAGAAAGATGCATTATAATATCTTTCTTTCAAAACCAAATTCAAACCAAGAAACCCAACAAAAACAATATGAATGATTGGAACAATAAATAAATAATAGCATTTCAAAAATTACACAATGTTAGGGTAAAAATAATACCACAGTAAAAGCCATGCTTTAGAGTTGCGGTTCTTCAAAAACAGAGAATAACATCAATTCATCTTCATTTTCCCTTGGGCTCCCTATACAGCATGGGCTACAATTTTTCTGATTATCTTAATTGCATCATGCCTCTTATGTCCATTGAGAAAGAGTCTCTGATAAAATCCTGCCATTTGTTGATGGACAAAGCTATGCAGAAGAAAAATAGGAGCACACACTACTCAGGTAGGTTAGAAGAGTGTATTTCAAAATTGGGGTGAAGGTAATTTTTAAATGAAGCAAAATAGTGTAGAATAAAATAGAGTAACACATCTTAGTTAGCATTTTCTGAAATAAAGGCAAATAGCATTTCCTCTCATTTTACACCAGTTCTATGCATATCGTTATTATGTAAATATAGTTCTTATCAGTTTGGGATTGAAAAAAAGGGTTTGAGGAATACAAGATAGAATCTATTAGGAGGTTTGGGAAAGTCAGGTACTTGATTGACTATTCTGTAATCACTGACAAGATCGTCCTTCTCATTCTTACAAAAGCTGGTGATTCTATCCAGGATGAGATGTGAGTACATTAAAATAAAATCATCAGTATGTTCTTAAATATATTTTATGCAAGTAAAGAACATCAATATGAGCAAAGGGAATGAGTATTGAAATATCATTACAAAAAATTAATTTTTGATTCCACTAACTGAATCCAGAAAAGACTAAATCAGGAAATGAATGAAAAACCCATGGCTTGTACCCATGACATCTATAGTCAATCAAAAGAAGAAATATGGAAAATGTATGTTTGTCATACGTATGAGAAGATCTGTAAATGAGTTATGTATAAAATACCTCCAGAACACAAATATGAAAGATAACACAGCACCGGAATTAGAAAAAAGGGAGGAGTTTATAGAGAAGGTAGAATTTTGATAAACTCTGAAGAATAGGATTTTTCTCTTTAATTGTCTATCCACCATTAACCGTGTAGAGGTGGACACAGAGAAATGCATGTACAAACACAGGAAAGCACGTGAGGGAAAATTGTAATTTGAAAATGGAAAATGGTTATTCTAATTAGATTACTGTATGTAATTCTCATTTCCAGTGCCCCCTTCTACTTTACATTTAGCTCATTTTGGGGAACTTAATGGTTTCCTTGGGGCACCCTGGGGTCTTTTCCAGCATGATGCATCTCCATCATGCTTTTCCTTTCTTGGAGTCTGAAGATAGCCAACATTCTTGTTGAGCATTTCTTCCAGGAGATTAGTTTGAAGTTTAGCTAGGTCATCAACATGCTGCTTTTCATTGTTTTTGGCAGGAAGATTCACAATTATGAAAAACCCTAAAGGCAATTTTCACAAGCTCAAATATTGGTAAAACTTAATTCTCCTTCTAACTCTTGCAATTCCCAATCAATGTTGGGTGCACTCTGGGAAGTAAAGGACTGATCTTCAGTCCTGTGAGAAGGAGGTAGAATGGGAAGGGCAGGAGGTAGCATCAAGACCACAGACTTTGGAGAGAGGGGAAAGGAGAGTGCAGAAATCGTAGACTGCAGTTGAAGAGGTAGGGGAAAATAGGAGCCACAGCATCTGCACAGAGGCTTCATTTGCCAATTCCTTGATTGGGAACTCCAGGCATTCCTGAATTTGGTGTGCAGAAGTTTCAGTTACTATTCTTCCAGCCCAGAACTCAGGAGCCCTGTACAGGAAACCAGGGTGCTTTCCAGCTCCAGCCCTAAGAATCTCAGTCACTATCTTTTCAGCCTGGAGTTCAAAAACCTCAGTCAGGATTTTCTTCAGTTGGGTCTAGGGGTCTCAGCCAGTACATTCTCAACCTGGAGGCTGGGGACTTCTTTTATTTCTTCTCAAGCCTAAAGCTTAAGAGCTCCTAAAAAGAGGCTAGGAACTTGGCTGCTAGGCAAAATGCCATGCCTAACCATTTTCTCTGCAGTTTTGCATTGTGAGCTTGAGCCATAAAACCCATTCCATTTGGTCACTCTCTTACAAAATAACTCTAGATGCAAAATAGCAGTATATTCTACTGATCTTTGACTTGGCCACTGTTTTAGAAGTCCTCCAATTCATACTTAGGCCAAACTACTTCACATAAATGTTTCATGATTTTCTTTATTATGGGTTTGTGTTGGTTTGAAACTGTTATGTACCCCAGTGAACTCAGGATCTTTCAATCCAATCTTGTGGGTGCAGGCTTATTGTGGGTGGTGCATATTGATTAGACCATTTCCATGGAAATGTGAACTGACCCACTCAACATGGGTCTTAATTAGTTTATTGTAGTCTTTAAATGAGCCCCTGGAGAGAGAGAGAGTGTGTTTGGGGTCATCACAGAGAGTGAGAGTTCAGATGTTTGGAGACAGGGAGAAGGCCATAGAGGAGGCCACTGGAACCAGGCGCTGAAAGCAATTAAACCCAGGAGCAAAGGGTCAGCAGAGGTCTCCATGTGCCTCCCCATGTGACAGAGAAAACCCAGAAGTGGCCTTTCTTGAGTGAGGGTGTCCTCTTGTTGATGCCTTAATTTGGACATTTTCATGGCCTTAAAACTGTAAATTTGTAACCCAATAAATCTCTTTTGCAATAGCCAATTGATTTCTGGTATGTTGCATTCTGTCAGCATTAGCAAACCAAAACAATGCTCATACCCAAATTTCTCCCAATGCTTAAGAATACAATATAAAAGATTGTCTTTTTTATTTTCTTTAGATTTCTCATTCATGTTGTTTCCCATTTTAACACTCTTTCAGAGAACTTCTGAAGACAAGACATAGACCAAGAACCAACCCCACACCTGACCCCCCAAAAAAGCAAATCCAAAACCTAGGCCTCAAGTTTCAGTGACACTCCCTTATTCCAGGGACTGATCCCTTTCCCAAAACCAAACAAGTTTCCAAATGTAGTTTCCCACTTAACAGCTTTGGCAGGAATTACTATGCCACCAAACACACAAATAAGGCCCAAGAACATATATGCACCTGCACTAAAACACCAGATCTGTTTTCCTCCACAGGCAGCCACAATGGAGATCCCAGATGCCTCAGGCAAAAAACTCCCATGTCAAATTCTCAGAGAAAAATTTATCCAATAGCCACAGAGCTAATGTGGCTCATGACTGTTTTACCTCAGGGGTACAGAAATCCACCAAGTAGCCTATCTTTCAGACTTTGTACTGTTGTGAAACCAAGGACAAGGCTTCAAGCCCCCAGGAATGTTACTCAGAAACAGAACAAACTAGAGCCAAGGCTCTGAAGTTTCAGAAAGTAGATTTTATTGTCTAAGGCCATAGGGCTCAGCTGAGTAGCCTCTGAATGTCTGAGCCCCAAACAGGAGGTTAACATCAGTTTTTATAGACAGGATAACACAATAAAGACAAGGTAAATGATTGGCTGGTTTAAATCAGGGAGGATATGAAGCTGGGTTTACAGAAGCAGGTGAGCTGTTAGCAGGGAGGGGCCTTCACAGGGACTTCTCTTATCCTGCCTATTAACCATCCTTGAGATCTGGGAGGTTTTTCAAACAGGGAATGGCCCAGGAAAACAGAGGCTGCCTACAACATTCCCCCCTTTGATGCTTGCCCACACCAGTGGACAATAGCATCACTTATACCTTCTCCTCTTCTGTTGCAGGTGCTGATATGTCCTGATCTGAGCTGTGCATGGGAAACAAAGTGGCCATGCAGTGTTTAGGGCTCTGAAAATTTGGGGGGATGAAGGTCTGTGCCCCACCTCTGTTGGCCCTAAGTTTTCTCCTGATGGCCCCTTTGCTACTGTGCTTGTCTTAGGTTATTCCTTCCCGGAGGACTCTTACCTGTCTTTGGCTAATAAGCCATTTTCTGGGGCCAAGCAAGGTGATGTCAGGTGTGCAAGTGAGGGAGGGGCAATCTGTCTAATCTGTCTCCTTGACAGCCTATGCCCCCTGACATCCACACCCAGCAACTGCCTTGGGATTTCCTTAGCTGGTGGTGGGGTCCCAGCTCTGGTCACATATTTTGGGGAATCCAGGTCTTTTTCTCCAGTGAAGGCCCAGGTCATAGCTTTGGACAAGAGACAAATTACATGGCATCAGCTCCCAGGAGGCCTCCACCTCAGCACAGCCAAGAGCTACTCCCTGATCTCAAATGCATTGCATTACCAGGAGGACCACACCAGGAAAGGTGTTGGATTTGTTGGGGGGGGGTAAAACTGTACTTGCGTTGAAGGTCAGGTGGACTTGAGAAATGCTTCCCTTTCTCAGGGTTATAGCAATAGCCTTGCCACCCTAGAGGAGTGAAAACAGCGTAACTGAACCTGGCAAGATGGGATTATAGTATACTGGGGGACCTTCCTTTAGGGTGCATACAGAATAATGCAGGTCTGAGAACTGCCCTGGCATGAATACTGGTTATACTTTTGACCTTTCTCCCCGACATAGGTAATTTTGAGGCATGCATGGCATGCATCATTCCCCTTGAAGGGCTTATGGCCATGCCTAGCAGTAACAGAGGAGTGAAACGCATGGTGCTGGCTATGGGGAGTGCCACCACATGAACATGCAATTAGCCTCAGGGAAGGAATGGAGACACACACTCTGGGCAGTGGCTTGGAAGGGGGAAGTTACCTGGGTAAGAGGGATCCCACCAAATTAGAGTTAAGTTGGTTTGGGGGAAGAACTCCAGGCAACCTATTTCTAGGAGGACTAAAACTGCTAAACAAAAGAGAAAGCAAAGAACAAGAAAAGACAATGAGTCCACAGACCCAGCAGGCTGGGATGTCCATACATAGATTCCTTAATCTTTGGCCATGCATGGATCCATCAGCTTCTGAGGTGACTGAGGCAGGGTTCAGATGTATCCACAGGCTTCGACCATGCATTGACTAGCTGCTTCTGGTGAACTAGAGCAGGGCAACAACAGTCATTCAGGCCTCAGTCACAGGCTGGTCAGTTGATCTTGGCTGCAATGGGTAAGGGCACAGTGGCTCCCAGAGAATGATGCATGTCAAGTGTTGAGGATAAGGAGTGCAGTCCCAGGAGTCATCTGCAGTGGTCCTCTTGACCTGAGGGTGGTGAATTTACAGGATGATCTCCACCACTTTGACAGCTGTTGGGGTTACTAAAACAACATGGTTATGACCTCTCCATTAAGACTGGAGGGAGCCTTTTTTTTCTTCTCCAGTCTTTTACCCACACCATGTTTCCTGACTTAACCTTGGGTAAGGTAGGGTAGATACTAAAGGGTTCGGTACTGTTTTCAACACCTTCCCTTTTAGTTCACCTAAAAAATTTCCTAATTTTGACTATAATTTCCTTTTTCATAAACTTTTGGCAACTTACTGTATTTTTTCAGGCTTTGTCTTACATTTTCCCTATTCTGTAACAACCATTTATTTTATCTTAGGACAAAACTACTTTCATTTTCCTTTTAATAAAAACACATCCTTTAAATCCTTCATACTTAGGCTGTTACTTCAAACAAACATTTCACCACATAAAGTTATCATCAAAATCAAATTTGTCAAAATAACGTTAAATACTTAAAATGCTTTAGTTAATGTATATTTGAAACATCAATATACAATTTTTAATAAGAATTAAAAATTTATCAAGATTTTAAAAAAACTGCAAGGATAAAACTTGCAAGCAAGGAGTTTCTCAATATTAAACAGCTTCCCCAATTTAAAAATATGAAACATAAAACCAAAGGGGGGCACAAATTTAGAGTCAAAGATATTGGGGTTTGGCTTAATCCCTTTGTCTGGAAGAAAGGGACTAAATGAGAGTATAGAAGTGCCAAGAGAGCTGAATGCAGGTCTTCTGCCTTGCCAGGAGTAAGAGCACTTTTCACTTTATGATTATAACTTGGTTTGCATTTTTCTTTATACATTCTCTTTATTTCATTATTTGGCAAAATATTAATACTTTTTTGGTTGACCCCAGCTTCCAGCAGGGCTTGGAACATATTTCTGTGGGAAATCCTATTACTGGTATTGGGGAACCATTTCCCATTATATCTTTTGGCCTTTCCTTTCCTTGTATCCCAGTCTCCCATGTCTCCCAGCTCTGCCATTTTATTTCAGACACTGTTAAGTGGATTGCCTGTTTCTCTTACTAATAAAGTCATTATCAAGTGTTTATATGCTGGAGGCCCTGCCTTAATGATAGCATTTCTCTGTGAAGCATTGACAAGGAGGAGGTCGTGTGTGTCAGCCTCTCCCAATACAATTGCTGACATTATAGCTACCGTTTAAGATTTCTGCATTGCATCTCACAAGGTCTAGGGTCAATTATTTTGTAATCACATAGGGTCAGCAGGGCATTGTTTATTACACCTTTGTGCAGCCAATACCCACAAGTTAAAACTTTTTCCAGTCTGCTTACTAAACTCCTGAAAAGTAGTCTCTGTAGAGGGATTGGTGCTAATTCCTATAAGTTTTATGCAATCAGCATAGTCCAGCACCACTCCTCCCGCCCCTGCATCAGCAATTCTGACTATCCAGGTAATTAATGACTCACCAGTTTTCTGAGTAAAATACCTAAGAATGTCAGGGTTTTTTTTGTTCTTTTAAAGTGGTTTTGAAAGTAACCTGATTGCCCTGTTTCTCTTCTCTTAGCCTTTGTCCTGGGTGAGCTTCTATTTCTGAAGGATATTTACTCTTTTATTTCTAACTTTCTCATTTAAAGTATTTTCATCATCTCCCTCATCCAACACATCATCATCCCACTTATCAAGGGTCCCATTGAGCAGTGGCAGTGGCTAGTATCATATGTACTTTCCCTTTGTTCACTTTACCTCATCTCTTTTTATATTTATATTGGGCCACAGGGACTGAGGCCCTCTCAGCTGCTGACTGATAATTACAAATTTGATTTTCCAAAACAAACTTTTGATTGTACAGCATGCACAGTTTTTCCTGTAATTCTGCCAATTCCTTTTCATAATTCATCGTTTTCAGAGATTGCTCAATCTTTCTATTTACACATTTTCTCTATATTCCATTAACAAAGCCCATTTTCTCCTACTCTAATAATATCTTTCCGTTTTTCTAATGGAATGTTTTCTGGACACAGAGAAACCTGAATAGGCTTTCCCTGTTTAATTCTATTCCCCCAATCTTCACGGTGTCCTGTTCATTTTGCCCATTCCCTTGCAAGTGAGGAGTAAGGTAAATCATCCCTGTTCTAGTTTGCTAGCTGCTGGAATGCAATATAACAGAAGTGTAATGGCTTTTATAAGGGGGAATTTAATAAGTTTCTAGTTTACAGTTCTAAGGCCAAGAAAGGCCCAATCAAAGGCATCCATCCAGGGAAAGATACCTTGGTTCAAGAAGGCTGATGAAGTTTAGGGTTTCTTTCTCAAGTGAGAAGACACATGGTGAATGCAGTCAGGGCTTCTCCCTCAGCTGGAAGGGCACATGGTGAACATGGCATCATCTGCTAGCTTTCTCTCCTGGCTTCTGATTTCATGAAGCTCCCTGGGAAACATTTTCCTTCTTCATCTCCAAAGGTCACTGACTCATGAACTCTCTGCTTTGTGGTGTTGCAACATTCTCTGCTCTCTCTGAATCTATCATTCTCCAAAATGTTTCTTGTTTTATAGGACTCCAGAAACTTCTCAAGACCCACCCAAATGGGTGGAGACATGTCATCACCTAATACAGCTTAACAACCACTTTTGATTAAATCACATCTCCAAGGAGATGATCTGAATACAGTTTCAAACATACAGTATTGAATAGGGATTGGAAGAAGCAGCTCCCTTCACAACAAAGGGATTAGGATTAAAATATGTCTTTTCTAGGGTCCATACAGCATTTCGAACCAGCACAATCCTGTCCTGGGATTTTTTTTGGTTCTTTACTTTGAGTTTAGAGGACTATTTAAAAAATGACATTATCTCCTAATCTACATCCAAATTTTAAGGCCCACTATTAATCTATCTCAAGTAAATCTTGAAGAGAGTTTATTGACTTAAAAATTCCCAAATGTCTTATAGCATCACAAAGTACAAACTAGGGAAACAAAATGTTTAAATCTAAAACATTCTGCATACAAAAAGGACAAGAAACTGGCATCTTCAAATTTATCAAGAATGGTCCTGATAAAGTATTACAATATTCAGAAGAATACAGTCCAGATTTTCTGCACAATTTTTTAAAGCTTGTCTTACTGACTTTTATCATTATGAAGCCATGCTGAAATGAGACACCTGCTCACAGTACCGATTTTGTTTCATGAAAGGCAATGTGATATATGTGGCCATTTGATTTATAAGTTCAGATTCATGGACAACACAGACTTCAGTGATATAAGAACAGATTTTATTAGGAAAGTAATTAAAGAAAATAATTAAAAGATAGTAATCAACAGAGTTTTCAAAAATAAAGCATAGTTACATCACCAGATAAGATGACACCAAAACCTGAAGAGAAGTGCTGGAGAGTTTCAGAAGCAGCCTTCAAACTATCATTAGTAAAAATCTGCAGCAATCTTGGAGACAGCATTCAGGTCTCCTTAGTTAAGATCCATAGCAGAACATAAGATTCAGATGAGGTGCTCTCCCTCTCTCATAAGATTCTTTTCTCTCTTCTTCTTCTCCTAATTTTCTCCTCTTTCTTTCTCTAACTGCTTGCATACAGTTTTTTAAATGATACCTTTACACAATAGTGGCCAAATTCTAAATAGCTTATGTGACTGGGACAAGTTTGGTCCTCTGGGAACTGGCTAGGGACCAAGAAGAGATTCCTGGGACCTAGATATCTTTATTAAAGTACATCTCCTTCTGGGAGGATAGCCAAACCTCCCACCTAGAGTGCACATTTTAACTGTTTTTTTTTTACCAAAGTCACTCAATGACAACATCAGTTGTACAGAACAGATTCTGTTAATGAGATAAATTTTAAAACCCCTACACAGATGTTTTCCTCTTACTTTGAAATCTGAACATTTTAATTTATAAGAGAAAGTAATGATAAGCCATAATACAAGAGAATTTATTTTTATCCTCCACAAAAAGTAGTCTATTTTAATTCACAGTTTCCTAAATTGGCCAGGGGTCAGCTTGACTCCCCAGTCATCAGTAAAAGCCTTCTTAGTTAGACATCATGCACCACAATGGTGTCTTACTGACTTCTCCTCCCATATAAGTGGCACCAACAATTAGGGAGAGGGCTTACATACAAATAACAAAGGGTTTTGAACAAACTGTTGCTTCATTCAGACTGGTTGCTCCCCTAGTGGGGACGTTGGGCACCTCTTGGCTTTGGCGGTCTGGTATAAATCTTTGGCCAGCCCCCCTTTTGGGGTTGCCCACCCTGAGCTGTATGAGGGTGACCACAAACTTGCAGAATCTGAACTCAGTCACAGTCTGGTGCATGGCTTCTGTGCCCAGGACTTCCTTTAACTCACACAATAATACATATGCACTCCAACACCCCTCCTGCACCACCTTTCCCAGAATTGAACCTGAAGACTTCCATTTCTCCTGGTCCTCCAGATGGAGACTGGTACTCAGACAGTCTCTGGGAGGTGATCAGGCTCCCCTTCCACTCAAGGTCCCTAGCCTTTTACAAGTGGGTTGAAACGAATGCACCTGGGTGCTTATCAGTCAGACAGGTGGTGCTACCAGGAACATGGTTCCAGAAACTGTCCCAGATCAATCACTGCTCTGGCACTGACTGGCACCCTACCCATGGAGGAGGTCAGGAATCTGAAAGATGGGGAAAAGCCCTGTTGCTGGCATAGGATTCCATCGGGTCTCCGGTCCGGGCAATGCCAACTCTGCAGGTGAAGGAGGTGAAAATATCACTAGCCTCTTGGTCCCGGATGAGCCTCCAGAAATGTTGCATGAAACCAGGGACAAGGCTGCAAGCCTCCAGGAATGTTATATGGAAACAGAACAAACTGAGGCCAAGGCTCTGAAGTTTCAGGAAGTAGTTTTTGTGTCTATGGCCATAGGGCTCAGCTGAGTATCCTCTGAAAGTCTGAGCCCTGAAAAAAGGATTAACATCAGTTTTTATAGACAGGATGATATGTTAAAGACCAGGTAAATGATTGACTGGTGGCAATAGATGAGAAAACACAAACTGAAGTAATGAATGTATAGCTTAATTGGTATTTATCCATTCTGGGTGCATATTTCAAACATTTATACTCTGTGAGACACATACTTAAATACACAGTTTGCTTACAGTTTCAAGCTAACATTTAAAAGGCTTACATTGCAGAATATTTTAATCTGATCTCTGTCACTGATTTAACATGGCCTACCATTGACATGAAAGTCTGGTTTGGCCTCTAAGAACTAATGCTTTAAGTGAACTTCTTTTCATTTGCATATGAGACCTCATTATATTTTGTTTTCCAAGAACATTTTTTGAAAAAAGAAATTAAAGGAAAGAATCCCATGGGCATAATGAATTCTCAACAAATGTACTCACAATATTTGAGACATGATAGGTTACTTACCAGTAGAAAAAATTGTATTCCGTTGTGCTGGTCAAAGCTTGGGTAAGTTGGTCATCATTTACTAAGGTATATCTTACAATACACTGAACCCAGGAGGTAATGTAGTCTAGTGAATATGGCATACATCTTTTAGTAACACAAATGTGGTTAGATCACAAATGTTTCAGTTTACTCTGTGCTCTCACTGAATACTAGATTATTCATCAGTTAAATGAGGAGAAAACTATTAAATTTAGAGCCTTTTTAAGGATTAAAAAATATGAGAAAGAATAATGGTTCATGGAGGCCCTTGAACACCATCTCATCCTCTCCTTTTCTACTACAAGCCCAAAGACTTGAGTTCTCATTACAACTATTAATTATAAATTCCATGAAGGTGAAGGAATGACTTATAAATAACAATACCAAATATGATAACTGATAAATACATAATATATATATATACTCACACATGTGTGAATGTTTCTAATAAATATAATGACAATTTTACAATTTTACAATTTTCAACTACCCAGAGAGAGATTTTAAATTTCTGACTTATGCAAGTCTCTATTTTTTTTTAGGGAGCTTGTAGGTATACAGATAAATAATGATATCCCATATACCTCCCCTATTACAAAGACCTTTCATTACTGTGGTATATTTTGTTATAATTTATTAAAAATATTATAATTCTTTTCATATATGATTAATTGTATTCATGGTTTACAGTAGGCCTCCTTTTTTGTGTTGTACTATCCTATGCTTTCTTTGTTTATTCATTTTTAAAATTTTTATTCTAAGAACATATATAAAATTTCCCTTTTAAATATCCTCAAACATATAATTTAATGCTCTTAATCACATTCATGATATGACTGCTATCACTTTCTTCCATTACCAAAATTTTTCCATCACCCTAAATAGATGTTTTATACAATTAAAGTGTCTCCATAACCTGTATTCTACATTATGAATCAGTAGTATGAAGATAGAAACAATATCAGCTATTAATATGCTGTAACAGGAGTTTAAAAGGGCCTTGGATATAAAAAAATATTTGTTTAAAATAAAAAAACTTTGAAGTGTTAACTTTTTGTTTCTTACCCAGAATTTGAAAATACTAGGACTTTAGAAAAACACCCAGTCAAAGTAATATTATAAGAATACCAAGGTTAAATTTGAGGATTTTCTACATAACTATTAATATAGGGGAAAAAATGGCATGGTTTTCACTTAAAATTTTTGATTGATTTTGTAAATTGGCTTTTTCCTTTCTTAGAATAATTGGTTTCCATTAGAAAAATATTTCAAACTTGCCTGAGTATATTTTTTTCTGCATGCAGCCCATATCAAGTAAATATATAAAAATCAGTTACTCCTATAATATTTGGTTAGAAAACTGCTATTTTTTGGTTATTATTTAGGGAAAATTTTCTCTATTAATAAAGGTAGACCTTTTTCTTGTTTCAGATTTTAATGGCTATTTAATATTTCCCTAAAGAGCTACTCAAAAACTTAGTTAACTAAACAACTATTAGAATATGTTTAGACAACTTTCATTTTGGGGTAATTAAAAAAAAGTGTAAATAATTACATTGTTATTTTCATGAATACCCAGCAGTAGAATCATTGTTCAAGTGCCAAGGTTTTTTTTATATAAAATTAGTGTTTACTGTTTGTTTTTGTTTTCTGACTGTTGAAACAAATACCATACAATAGGTTGGCATAATGACAGGAATTGAGTGCCTCAGAGATTCAGAAGCCAAAATGCTTCCTTCTAGAGTCAATGTATTCTAGTTAGACAGCAATTTTTGGGGTTCTGTTGACTTCCAGTTTCTGGCTTTTCCCTGTGGCTTCTTTTCTGTGTCCAATTTTCTTTGCTTGTAGTCATATTGGATTAAGTTCCAACTTCATTCAGTTTAGGCACATCATACTGAGTTAATAGCATCTTCAAAGGCCTTGTTTACAAAGGATTCACACCCACAGACCAGGGACTTGGGACCAGGCATGACTTTTGTGGAGGATGTGATTTAATCCTCAACAGCATTACTTTGCTTTACAGAAAGATGAAGAAAAATTACACCACTGCTAGATGTTTAAGATAATGTTTTTCCCCCATTTATCAACAACAGACATTATTGCTTTTTTAATATGCTCAATCTGATGCATGATTGATTGTTAGTCAGCCCTTTGATGTTTGATGGTATGCATATTTTTCCAATGTAATTGATATATTAATTATTAATTAATTATAGTTGTATATGAATATAAGGAAGATGCCTCAAGACCCATCACTGTTTATAAATGTTGCTATTTAATATTTTTATTGTAAAATATGATATATATATATATATATACAAAGAAAAGAAAGAAAAAGCAGTAATTTTCAAAGTACACTTCAACAAGTAGTAACAGAACAGATTTCAGCATTTGCTATGGATTACCATTCCTCTATTTCAGATTTTTCCTTCTACATACTCCAAAATACTGGAGGCTAAAATAAATATCAATATAGTGATTAGGCAGCCAAACTCATTTGTTAAATTCTGTCTTCTCTGTTAGAAATCCTCCTTCTCCTTAGATCCTTCTCCCAATCTACAAGGATCTTTGGCCAATGCCCACTCTGACTTTTTCATGAGATGGGGTGTTGACTACAGAGGATAGGGGCATATAATTAGTTAATAATCTTGGAGAGGCTGGACCCTCTGTGCTTCAGGATTTATTTGGCCTAGGAACCTCCTGGAAGCTATAGATTCCTGGAAAGTAAACTTAGTGCATGAAACTTTTATAGGGTCTCAGTTAGAGCCTTAAGTATCCTAAACAGCTAGCAGGAGTGATGCTGTTTGGAGTTTGGCAAACCATGGCAATTAGCAGTATGTAGTTAAAATTTACATAATAGTAACTTCCAGAATAACCTTTCAGCTCTATTTGATCTCTCTGTGCTTCCATGCCTTATTTTATTACACTTCCTTCTCTCTTTTTGGTCAAGAAGGCATTGTTGATCCCACAAGGCAAGAGTCAAACTCATTCCTGGGAGTCATATCCTATGTTTTCAGAGAGACTAACCCTGGATGTCATGTCCCAAATGGTGGGGAGGGTAATGATATTCCTTGCAGAGTTTGGGAGAGAGAGAGAGAGTTCAAATTTGAGCAACAAAAGAGGCTTACTGGAAGCAATGCTTAGGTCTCATTACAGGTAGTTTTAGCTTCTCCACTACAGAAATAAATTTCATAAGTGCAAGTCTCAAAATCAAGGGCTTGGCCTAATTTCTTGGGAATCACCAATATCTGACAGAGTAGCTGGGGTTTCACAGATGGGAAAGTTAATTGTTCCATACACTTTTCTTTTCTTCAGTCCCTTAAGGGGCTTTACCAATACTTTTTTTTCTTCAGATGGTTATAAACCTTTTATAGCTTCTCACTAAGAGCAAGAAAATAATCCAACAAAACACTGTCATTTCAACAGAGTGAAAACCAAGAACTTCTTTTGCATGAAGATATATCTAAGAAAACTATGACAAATCTTATAAAACTATAAAATCTTAGTGAACCATAACCACAACCAATAAAATTCACTTAAAACAAGACTTCTATAACTTTCTATATCCATCCACTTTGTCCTAACCATTCCTGTTTCTCTTTCTGCAGCAATTAGTTATTTTACATTAAGGGGAAAAGTATTTTCTTTTTCCTTAACAAAAACACTTCCTACATACTTCACATATTTAAATTACCAAAAAAGATCTTGAAATCAATCTTCAAATCAACATGCTGCAAATACAATTCTTTTTTTTCTTTTTTTGTGGAAAATAGCATATATACAAAAAATAATAAATTTCAAAGCATAGTACAACAATTAGTTGTAGAACAGATTTCAGAGTTTGGTATGGGTTGCAATTCCAAAATTCTAAGTTTTTATTTTGAGCTGCTCTAAGATACTGGAGACCAAAAGAAATATCAATATAATGATTCAGCAATCATATTCATTTGTTAAACCTCCCTACTCTGTATAAAACTCCACCATCACCTTTGATCTTACTCTTACTCTCTAGGGGCATTTAGGCTATGCCTATTTTAACTTTTTGGTGTTGGAAGGGGCTGTCAATAATATGGGAAAGGGAGATGGAACTAGTTGATGTTCTGGAGAGTCTGGCCCCTCTGCATTTCAGTACTTATCTGGTCCAAGGACCCATCTGGAGGTTGTAGGTTTCTGGAAAGTTATCTTACTGCACTGAAACTTTGTAGAATCTTATATATACCAGAAGCTTTTTCTGTTTTCAGAAAGTCACTTCATAAATGTTTATTGGCACATCACTGACCCCATCTTCTTACATACACTGTAGTTTATATTTTACTGTTTGTAAGGATAAATAATGCTTCATTATACTTTATTTTAAGAAATGTACTTAATGCCCTTGAATAGGTACCCTAATAGAATAATTTGAGATTGCTGTCATACATTAAATATTTGAATTAATTTGTGGAGCATTTACTCCTTTTTAAAATATCATCCCAGTACTAAATAAGGGGAGTCTATGAATTTATTCAATTTAAACATGAAAAATATGAAAATAAAAGACCAAACTATTGCTACTTCAGCCATAAATTAAACCTAACATTTGAAAATGTTCACTTATGATTTTGAGTGAATTCTTTAAAAAATATATCTTAATTTAAAAATTTAAGGTTAATTTTTATTATACTATAAATTTCATCATATAACTTTGTAGCTGAACACTTTACAACAACCTTAAAAATCTATTAATATTTTCTACTTGACTTATTGCTCAGGTGCAATATCACAGGTTTATAAATGATGATATTTTACCCCCTTCTTTTCATTACACTGGCTAGTACACTGAGAGAAATGTTTAGAAAGAGTGGAGATTGTTGGTATTCTGAGATGTATTGAAATGTCTAGTTATTTCACATTAATGCATTGATCTGAAATATGTTTCATTTCATTGATATATTTTCCATGAGTCATTAAAATATTTATCCTGTTATACCTATTTAATAATGAGTTCTCATTCTATATGTGAAATTCCATGTTTTAATTCAGGTATCTTCTATCTTCTTTAAAAGTACCCTGGAAGATTCAGCATCTTGGAATTTCTACCTGAAGCAAATACCTTCCGGCCAAAAGCAGGTAGAGCTGAAATGTAAGGATGGCCCATGAGATCCCTGAGAATATTCTTTCCAGTATGGTCACCACAAAATAAGGGTGAGTCAACTCCTTAATTTGAGAAGCCAAGATTATCTAGAATGCATGTTCTAGAGATAATGGTATAGTATACTTCCACACAGATTCCATGGCCAAAGGCAATAATTCAGAAGTGACTGAATTTATTCTTTTGGGACTCACAGACAGCATGGAACTTCAAGCCCTTCTTTTTGGAGTCTTTCTTGTGATGTTCTTAATTAGTGCCATGGGTAATCTTGGGTTAATTATGCTAATTCAAACAGTCATCAGCTTCACACATTTATGTATTTTTTTCTCAGTCATCTGGCTTTTGTTGATTTTTGCTATACCTCCTCTGTCACCCCAAACACAATGGTGAACTTCCTCCAGGAAATTAAAAGAATATCCATAGCTGCTTGTGCCATACAGTTGTTTTGCTTTATCATGTTTGTGGTATGTGAAGGGTATATGCTCTCAGTCATGGCTTATGATAGGTATGTGGTCATCTGCAAACCTTTACTCTATAACATTGTCATGAATAGAAGAGTTTGTATTCAAATGGTAGTTAGTACTTATTCCTATGGATTTTCTGTGGGACTCCTACAGGCAATTCTTACCTTCCACTTGTCTTTCTGTGACTCAAATACAATAAATCACTTCTATTGTGATGATGTTCCTTTGGTTGGTCTGGCTTGTTATAAAACCAATTACAAAGATATCAAAGAACTGATATTGTTCACACTTGCTGGTTTCAATACTCTTTTCTCTCTTTTAATTGTCCTCATATCCTATGTGTTCATTTTATTTACCATTCTGAGGATTAAATCTGCTGAAGGCAGACAAAAAGCCTTTTCTACTTGTGTCTCACATCTGACTTCCATCACTATATTTTATGGGACAATTATCTTCATGCATATGCAGCCCAAAACAAGCCATTCTCTGGATACTGACAAGATAGTTTTGTTTTTCTATATTGTGGTAATTCCCATGCTAAATCCTTTAATTTACAGTCTGAGGAACCAGGAAGTGAAAAATGCTATGAGGTGAATTATGGAAAAGTTGTGTTCTACTATAAAATAAATTACCTATGGTTTAATTGAAAGACTCTAAATAGAGAAGCAGCACTTAAAAAATAAATTTTGGGGTAGTGCACTGGTGACTCAGTGGCAGAATTCTCACCTGCTGTGTTGGAGACCTGGGTTCATGTCCCAGAGCCTGCCTATACTGAAAAAAAAAATGAAGTTTTCTTCATTAACACACTAAAAGAAAAAAATGAATTTTTTAATATTTTAAAAGTTAATATTGCCATACAAATTGCAGTAATTTTCTGATTTTATTTTTTTTTATTGCGATGCTCATTCCTGGTGATTATAAAAGACATGAGAATGAAACACATAAAGTTGCAAACAGTAGTTCAAATTTTGCTTCATAGATTTTTCAAAATCATTTTTAGAGGTATTTTGAAGTGAATACTACTTACATTAGTAAAAAACACATTCATTTTAAATTTCTAAAGCAATGTTAAGTTGCTAATGTTGTCTATAAAATATTCACAGACACTAGTCTCTCAAATCCTTGTCAACTTAACCTGAAAACAATTGTTGGTTCTGAAGACCTAACAGGTTCACTGACATCCACACTGGTTGAAAAATGAAAGCAAATCAGATGTTAACGAATGAGATGTGCATGCCCTTCAAATCAGAATAAGGTTTGTAGATTGGAAAATAATAGCAATCCATGTGAGCTTGCTGTTTTTTATAACAGCACAGTGGTCATTTAAGAGAATATACTTGTTTTTACCAAGTACTATTATAAATGAAGTAAAGAAATATGTCTTCAACTTATTCTTGAACATTCAGGAAAAATATAATGTGATAAAATGTTAACATCTAAGGAATCGGGGTGAATGCTTTACAGGTATTCTTTGTAAAATGTTGGTATGTTTTCTAAAATCTGGAATTATGTTGAAATAAAAAGTTAAAATAAGAAATTAATCCTATAGCATTTATTGCTTGCTTCTAATTTAATGCTTTAATAGATCTGTATTTTTGTAAAATGGTTCTTGTTTTGGTGCCCCAATTCCAAAACCTTTGTAATTGTAAAATAGTAGATTTTTTACAAATAATGCTTAATGGCAATTTTTCTTTCCTTAAAAAATGAATAAATAAAACACCCATTATTCTCCATATAAATCTTAGCTCTTTCTTTACGAGATTAGCTGTTTCATTAGGAGAACTCATTATGAGCTTGTATTTTCACCTGTTACAAATTAAATAAATGCACCATACCTTTTTAGAAAACTCTAAATGACAATTTGCCTAATTATTCTTAAAATGACTTGTACTTTTGTTAATAGTTTTATGATCAGTGAAAAATTTTCAGGCAAGGTACTGAAACAGATTTAAGAATTCAACTCTTCATTGAAGCATCAGTCAAGAGAGAATGGATCTTGATCTTTCAGATTGAATTTAGTTAGTACAAGCTTGAAATTCAGGTATATTATGTGTGTGATGGAGAAAAATGAGGCTCTGAATCTGTTGTAGTCATTTTCACTTTGCCTAAGGTGAACCCTGCCCCTACCAGAGAATATTTGGAATCACAACCATGACCAGTCATGGTTCTGGCCAATTCCATTTCAACTGCAATCAAATCCCTGGTGCTAATGTTATAACTGTTATGTACTCCAAGAAAAGGTTTTCTCTAACATGTTACATGGAATATTAAGCCTCAGTGATGATACATAAAGTAGGGGTTAAATGTTCAAATACATTTCAGAAGCATTTTTACACTATAGCCTTTTTCTTGAAGACACAATTAGCAAAAGTATAAAAAAGAACTTGATAATGTTTCCTTTAATATTTTAGCCACTATTTTACAAATACTTTTCACAACGTGAAAATTTTTCAGAAAATCTCCTTTCAACATTCTGAGCAAAGACCATTTTGGACGCCAGAGCCCATTGGTTTGATCTAAATGGGCTTCATTGAAGAGTTAGGTTTTCATACCTTAAAATAAGATAGCTAATCCAGTAATATATATGAAACTACTCTGGATTGATTGAGTGCACACAAAATTTAAAAGTTTAGGTTTATTTTTCAGAGACTTACAACCTGCAGATTGTTCCAATGCCAGATGAGCCCTGAAGCTTAGATGTATCAGTATCTCCCAGAACATCAGCAAGTTGCATTCCCCTACCCCACAATGTCAATACCCCTTTTCAACATTAGAAGACGTTAGACTTGTCATTGCCAACATTGAGAGCATGATCAAATGAGATGAAGGAGTTGTAAGAGAAAAGCTAGAATTTAACTGTGGCTACTGAATGATTATATAGATATTTCTTTTTGCTTCCAGTATATTGGAACAAACATAAAGAAATAACTGAAATTGTGGAACTGTAACCCTTACTATACTTTGAAATTTGCTCTATAACTACTTGTTAAACTGCACTTTGAAATTCATCATTTTCTATATATATTATATTTTATAATAAATAATTTTTACAAAATATGAAAGATTGAACATAGTATTACCTTATGACTGCTAACATACAACCAAAATAATTAAAAACAGACTGAAGAGAAATTTGTACAGCAATGTTTATAGTCACATTGTTCACAATAACCAAATAGTGAAAGCAGCCCACATATCCCCCAACAAATGAATGGCTAACAAAATGTGGTACATCCCTACAATGAAATGTTATTCAGCCATAAAAAGAAATGAAGTTCAATACAGGCAACAACATGGGTGAACCTTGAAGATATCATATTGAATGAAATGAGCCATATATGAAAGGACAAATATTGTATCTCACTTATATGAAATACCTAGAATCAGCAAACTGCATAGATATTAAAGCAGATTACCGACTGCAGTGACCATGAAAGTGGAGAAAGGGGATTATTGTTAATGAGTGTGTTTGGGGTGATGAGAAACTTTGGTAATAGATGGTGGCTATGGGAGCATACCATTGTGAATTTAATTAATGACACTAAATTGTACCCTTGCAAGTGGTAAAAATGGGAAATAATGAGTTGTATATTATGCTGCCACAATAAAAGTTTTACAACATGAAAAAATTATAAAGTATATATGTTTATATATGTTTTGCAAACTTTTTATTATGAAAATGTCAATGTCAAAAATGTCAAATCTATGTGTAAATGGAGAGGGTAAATGGCATCCACCTGAGATTGTCTTTGAACATATAAATAAAACACCAAGAGATACCATTTCTGACTTGAGACTACAAAATGAAAACATTTGATTAGCCTGAAGGGAAAAATGACCCTCATAAAATGTTGATAGAAATTGAAAAATAATATAAATGTTTAGAGGGATACTTGGCACTATCTAGCAAAATTACAGCAGCCAACAATCCTACTTGTAAGAAAAATATCCCAAATAAATATTGACACAAATATAAAATAATACATATACAAAGTTATTCACTGGAATATTATTTATGTTAGCAATATATTAGAACACAAATATCCTTATGCCTCTCCCAGGAATGAGGAAATGTTCTTGG
>PVIY010037369.1:0-24706 GCA_004026745.1 Myrmecophaga tridactyla
CAGAATCATGCAATATGTGGTTGTTTGTGACTGGCTTCTTCCACTGAGCATGATGCTCAAGGTCCATCCACACTGCAGCACGGATCAGTTCCTTGTTCCCTTTTACGGCTGAATAATATCCTAACCCGTGTGTGTAACATCTATTCAGCAATGGATGTATTTCTGGACTATTAAGAATGGTGTGCCAGGCAGTGCAATGGTGGCTTAGTGGCAGAGTTCTCACCTGCTATGCTGGAGACCTGGGTACAATGCCCATTGCCTGCCCATGCAAAAAAAAAAAAAGAATGGTGTGTCTATAAACGTTCGTGTAGAAGTTCTCTGTGAACAGGAACATAAATGTTCATTTCTCTTGGGTAGTTACCTAGAAGTGTCATTGTTAAGTCCTATAGTAAATACATTTGAGGAATTTCCAAACTGTTTTCTAAAGTGCTGGCATTATTCTCTATTCCCACCAGCAACTTATCAAGGTGATAATAGCTCTACATCCTCGCCAACACTTGCTATTGCCCATCTCTTTGATTACAGTGTCCTAGTAGGTGTAAAATGGTGCCTCACTGGTTTTGGCTTGCATTTCCCTAAGAAGAAATGAGTGGTGAGTGGATGAAAAATGTCCACCAAAGGGCCCCACCCCTACCCACCTTCTAATCTCTGGAACCTATGATGATGTCGCTACATAATAAGGGGAAATTAAGTTTGCAGATGGAATTAAATTTGGGAATAAGTTGACCTTAAAAAAGGAGATTGCACTAGATGTTTGGGGTAAACCCAATGTAATCACCTTGATCTTTTAAATGCAGAAGATGGAAGCAGGTGGTTAGAACCAGAGAAATTTTATGATGCTCTAGTGGTTGCTTTGAAAATGGAGGAAGGGTAACCATGAGAAAGAAATAGATGTGCCCTCCAGAAACTGGAAAAGTAAAGAAAATGGGAGTTTCCTTGACACCCTAGGAGCACATCATATTAAAGCCTTGATTTTAGGCCTGGGAGACCCATTGTGGATTTCAGTACTTTAAGATAATAAATAGGTTTTGTTGTAAGCCACTAAATTTGTGATGCAAATTATAGGTGCAAAATGAAACTAATACAGATGCTGAGCATCTTTTCATGTGCTTCTTTCACTTGTATTTCTTTGGAGAAATGTCTTAGCCCATTTTTAAGTTAGGTTATTTGTCTTTTAACTGTTTAATTGTAATAGTTATTGTTTTATTGTGGATACTAGAGCTTTATCAGATATGTGATATGCAAATATTTCCCTCACTCTGAGATTGTTTCTTCACTTACTTGTTGGTATCATTTGCAGCCAAAAGGTTTCAATCTCAATGAAATCTACTTTACATTTTATTCGGTTGCTTACACTTTTCTGCCATAACTAGAAAACCACTGCCTAATCTAAGATTATAAATATGTACCCTGTGTTTTTTTCAAAAAGGTTTACAACAGTTCTTACATTTAGTTCTTTTGATCCGTTTGGAGTTAATTTTGTATATGGTCCATCTTCTCTTACATGTGGATATCCAATTGCTCCATCTGTGATACTTAAGTTTTAGTGCCAACTTGATCAAGTGATGATGCCCAGTTGTCTGGTCAGGCAAGCACTGGCCTGACCATTGCTGCAAGGACATTTTGTGGCTAGTTGATATACCAGAAGGCTGGTATATCATATCATCAGTCAGTTGATTTGCGTCTGCAGCTGATTACATCTGCAACCAACTAAGGCGGGTCTCCAACAAATGACATAATTCAAACAGCTGGAGACTTTTAAGGAGAAAGGGAGAATTTTTCACTGTTTCTTCAGCTGGCAGTCTTCTCCCATGGAATTCACCAAGACCCTTCATCAGAGCCATCAGCTTCACAGCTTCCCCTATGGATTTTGGACTCTTCCATTCCCATGGTTACATTAGACACCTTTATAAGTCCCATTTTTATGGGTAGCTCCTGTTGGTTCTGTTTCTCTAGAGTGCCCTGACTAATACACTGCCCTATGCTCTTAAATGTGAACAATTATTATTCTTGACTTAGTGTAATCTATTCTACAATAACTGAAAGTGGGGTAGAAGGGTTACTAGCTCACAATCATGTCACTAAAGAATATATCCCAGAGGAGGTGTCACATCAATTGAGTTTTGGAAAGAAATAAGATTTAGGTAGATAAAGAATTGAAAAAGTGTATTATAATAGAGGGAGCTTCCTCATTGTGCAAAGGCAGAGGGAGTGGTTTTACGAATATGTCAGGAGCTGATATGTTAGGAATGCCCAAGTTTAAGAGCCCTGGATTGCAGTGGCCTCATGTAAGCCTAAGGGATGGACAGTGTCCTCACAGGAAACTCCCTGAGCTCCGAGCTCTGACTTTGTCCTCTTCAGGAGCACCCATATAGAGAGATGAATGAAATAGGCTATGGCCGTTCTACATTTAACTGTAAAGAAACCTTGTAAGTTTCTTTCTCATCGGTCACTCCCTTCTCAATACATAGATGAGTGGATTAATTGTTTAAGACAGTTTATTTAATATGATATCAAAGTGGGATTTTCACCATGATGTGCTCTAAAGTGATGGCATCTCTTCCCGTGTTTCAGTTTCTTTGCTGACTGTCTTTATATCTATTTTTTCTTTATATACATAAGACTTGGCAATTATTTTATGCTTGTGTAACTACCTTCATATATGCCAAGTTGCACTGTCATTTATTAATAGTCATTTTGGAACTTGATGGTGTGTATAAATTGTGACAGCTTTACCTAATAAATAAGTATGAAATGTCTTTAGAGAATTCACAACTGTCAAATATTGTAGCTCTGTTGGGAGATGTTTAGTTTTGCTGGTATTTAATCTCATATATTCCTTGGACATTCTATTGCTTAAGCGTGCTGAATTTGAAAAACAGTTTTAGACACATCATATTATAACATGTGTATATTTTAAAATTAAGTTTTAAAATCAAGTATCCAATATCTGCCCCTTTCCTATAACAACTGTAATTGTCATTTTTTTTGTTATCTATTCCAGACATACATCTAGCTTTAGTCTAACCTTGGCTTCAGATGTGTAAGGGCAAGGTAGGATGGTTCCCTCAAAAATGTATCCCTATAATGTACTATGCAATCTCTAGGACAGTGTGAGTCAGAAACAATAATATTGATTTGGGGACAAAATATCATTTTACAAAGTGAAGAGGAAAATAAAAGAAGGTGAGAAGATGTGGGTTTAGTACAATCTGTGTTATTTTGTTGGGTTTTTAATTCTTTTTTTTTCCTTAGCTCTGACCCCGTGGATTCTGATTTCAACATTATAGAGAGATAACATTTTAAATAAAAAGTGTACAGTTCTGGCTGGTAAATAACTGGAAATCACAACTCTACTTTTTACAATGAAGAAAAGAAACCTGAAAATGAACTTGTATTGGTCCCATCTGAGAATTGAGGTCTTACATCAAGCCACAATCCCAACATCTGGAAAAACAGGCAATTCAGAGGATCTGCCTGAACTCCACTTATCTAGCAGAGAAACTGCTGGGGCCCTACGGAGCATTCTCCATGGAAAGGCCTAATATTTGGTAAAAAGATCTGACCAGAGCCTTAACCCACCAGGTCAAGTACTGCTCTAACTCTGGCTCTTTGTAGCCTTCCTGTCTCACCAAAGATGGGGAATAAGGACCTGTACCCCTAAAGGAGTACCAGTGAAGGTCACAGCCTGTTAGATTTAACCCTGAGTTATGGAAGTCTTCCTCCCACGTCTTCCAGGTGCAGGGACAAGGCTCCTGTAGAGTAATGCAGCTGGCAGCTGCAAGCACAGGAGCAGATATTGATCAGGTATGCTGCAGCAGAAATGAAGGTTGGGCAGATGTGCCCATCAGCAGACTGGACACGGCACAGGGAGCTTCAGAGAATTTGAAGATGTGCTCAAAGAAACCTCCTAAACTGAAATGAAAAGAGAAAAAAAGAATGAAAAAGAAAGGAAGAGTAGAATATTCAAGAACTGTGGGCTTTTGTCAAAGGCTGTACCATATGCATATAATTGGAATAACAGAAGAAAAAAAAAGTGGAACAGAAAAAAAATTGAAGTAAAAATGTTCAATAATTTTTCAAAAATTAATGACAGACACGAAGTCACACAGCCATAAAGCTCAGAGAACAACCAGCAAGATATACATCGAAGAATTTATAGCTAGGTTTGTCATATTCAAACTGCAGAAGATAAAACACAAAGAAAAATCCTTGAAAATGGTCAGAGAAAAGGGAAAGAAAAACCTTACCTATAGAGGATTAAAGGTAGAAATTGCAACATACTTACCAAAAATCAGGAAAGGAAAGGAGTTAAGTAAAACCCTTAGGGCTGACAAAAAACTGCATAGAATTCTATATCCATTAAAATTTTCCTTCAAAAGGGAGGGAGACAGGGTGCAAAGGTGTCCAGTAGCAGAATTCTCACTTGCCATGTGAGTGACCCAGAAAAAGGAATGAAATGTAACCCCACCACACAGCATACAAAAAAAGTAAAGGCAGAAAAAGTATTTTTCTGACTGGAAAAACCTATCAGGATTCATCATCTGTAGTCCTATCCTGCAATAAATTTTAAGTCAAGATATTCAGAGAGAAGGAAAATGATAAATGTCAAAAACTTAGATCTACATAAAGAAAGGAAGAATGGTGAGAAGTAATAAATTAGAAGGGAAAATCATTTGTTTTTCTTATTCTTAATTACTCCAAGAGATATCTGTTTAAAACAATTTTAGTAACAATGTATTGGCTTATTATAGCATATAACTAAGTGAAATGAATGACAGCGATGTGATAAGGGATGGCATGTGGCATGAAGAAATAGCAAACACATTCTTATAAGGAACTGCACTACCAGTTAAATGGTATAGTGTTATTTGAAAGTGGTTAGATTGGTTAAGAATGCATATTGTACACTCCATGACAACCACAAAATTTTTTAAAAGAGGTTTAAGAGAGGACAGAAAACTGAATCTGAAAAAATTATTAAAAATCTCCCTTAAAACCACAGCCAGCAAAATAGGAGGGGAGGTTAAAAAAGAACAAGTTCAATAATTAGAATACAGTTAAAACTTGGTAGATATTAATCCAATGATCTTGAAAATCATTTCAAAGTGAGTGGCTTAAATACACCAATAAAAATAGATAATGTCCAAGTGAAAATAAAAATAAAATCCAACTATATATTTTCTATAAGGACCCAGTTTAAAAATTAAGACACAGATATGTGAAAAGTAAAAGCATAGAGAAAGAGATACCATACTAAAAACAATCAAAAAAAAGTTGGAGTATTTATATTCATTTTACCCAAAGAAGACTTCACAAAAAATAGGAAAAGTATAAGGTCAAAAGAGGAGCATTTCTTCATAATAAAGGAGCAAATATTCAAAGAGGACTTAACAATCATTAACTTGTATGTACCAAACAAGAGAGAATCAAACATATTGAGACAAACATTTTTAGAACTGACAGAGAGGTTTAAGGTATTGCATAGGAGGGGCAAGATGGCAGCCATAGTGAGGTGTGGAATTTAGTTCGTCCTCCAGAGCAGTGAGGAAATAGCCAGGACCAGTACAGAACAACAGCTGTGGCTATATCACTGACTGGACACACAGTGGACAGCAGTCTGGAAGAGATGGACTGACTGAGACCCCACACAGAACTGTAAGTCCTCTAAGCCACGAAGGCCAGCACCCCTCCCCAGCAGGCTGGTTCCCCAAGGTGAAAGGAAACAGACTTTACTGGGAACCAAGCTCCAATTGTAGAATTAATTGGCAAATTTCTGGCTGCTAGGGATGGGTGCCCCAGCATGGATGGACCTGGAATAAGCACTAAAGGAACTAGGAAATTTTGCGCCAGCAGAGAGGGGGCAATGCTGACAGAAAAAAAAGGGGGATTTTTTGAGTAGGACAGCACAAAATACTGGAAAAAGTGCTGGACCCCCAGAAAAGAGGGCATGTAGATCCTGGCAATACATAGAGCCATATCCCAACTAAAGCTCTTGATTGACAAAACCAAGGAGCAGGGGTTTGGCTCTGAAAAGACCAAATTTTAGCTTATTTTTTTTTACTCCTTAAACAGAGTATTAGATAGAAATGGAAGCACTCTCGGTCCCCAGCATTGCCCCAGGCAAGGGCAGAATTAAGCTTGTATGAGAGGCAAATAATTAGTCAGGTGAAAGGGGTTAATACCCTTAAAGTGTGTAATTTCCTCAAGAAAAGGGGGATAGGGCACAGGTCAACTGGAATCCCTCCTTGAAGGAGTCCAGCCACAGGGACTAGAAAGCAGATGCAATCAAAGCCGTCTTACCATCTCTCCTCTGTCTCAACCACACCTCTAGCAGGGAGAATCTGCTGAAGATAAAAGCACCACATCACTGTACACTGGTGGGAAGCTGCAGGCAGACAAGCACACAAGCTGGGCAGGATAGGAAAAGCACAGAGTCTAGACATTTCATAGGAACGTCTGACAACCTGCTGGGTCTCACCCTCAGGGAAAACTGATGCTGGCGACTCTTTCTTCCTGAGACATGGGCTTGTCTGGTCTGGGGAAGTCTAACCAGGGTCAATAATATCTGAGGAGACCCTCCTCAAATAAAGGCTCCATATAGACGGGGCAAAAAACAGAAAAACAAGAACAGGAGCATACTGATCTCTGAAACAGAACCCATGTAAGAGCTCTAGAATAAACTGAACTGAATGCCAAAGAACTGATAGAGAACAAAACCATGCAGCAAGAAAACCCTAGGTAAAAGTGTGCAAACAATCTCCATAATAAACTAATTAAGGAAATCAAATGCTTAGATGCCAGCAAAAACAACAAGTCATGCTAGGGAAACTGAAGATATGGTCCACCCAATGGAACAAAACAACATTTCAAATGAGGTATAAAATTTGAAATAGCTAATTCAGGATGTTTGAATGGACATGGAAAATCTCATTAAAAATCGAATCAGTGAGCTGAGGGACGATATAAAGAAGGCATTGGGTGAACAAAAAGAAGAATTTGAAACTTTGAAAAAACAAATTGCAAAACATATGGGAATGAAAGGCACAATAGAAAGACAAGAGGAAAACAATGGAAACTTAGAATAGATTTGAAGAGACAGAAGAAAGGACTCGTGAACTAGAGAGCTTGACATCTGGACACACAAAAGGAAATATAGTAAAATGAATGGAATAATATGAGCAGGGACTCAGGGACCTGAATGGCAACATGCAGCACACAAATATATGTGTTGTGGGTGTCCCAGCAGGAGAAGAGAAGGTAAAAGGAGGTGTGCTGGTCTGAATCTGTGGTGGACCCCAGAAAAGCCACGCCCTTTGATCCTCATTCAGTATTGCTGGGTGGGAGCATTTAGATTGTTTCCATGAAGATGTGACCCACCCAACTGTGGGTGGTAACTTTTGATTAGATGATTTCCATGGAGGTGTGTTTCCACCCACTGAAGGTGGAGTTGCTTGCTGGAATCCTTTAAAAGAGGAAACATTTTGGAGAGAGTCCCTTTTGGTAGAGCCATGTGAAAGCCAGCAGACACCACCATGTTCACCATGTGCCCTTCCAGCTGGGAGAGAAACGTTGAACATCGTTGGCCTTCTTGATCCAAGGTATCACTCCCTGGATGCCTTAAATTGGACATTTTTATAGACTTGTTTTAATTGGGACATTTTCTTGTCCTTTGAACTGTAAATTAACAACTTATTAAATTCCCCTTTTCTAAAGCCATTCTTTTTCTGGTGTATTGCATTCTGGCAGCTAGCAAACTAGAATAGATTTTGGTACCAGAGAGTGGGGTGCTGTTGCGGTTTGCAAATACCTAACATGTTGGAATGGCTTTTTCAATGGATAAGGGGAAGATTTTGGAGGAGTTGTGAGGAGCTTGATAGACAAGGCCCAAAATGCTTTGAAGAGACTGTTGATAGAAATGTGGACTCTAAAGCTACCTGTGATGAAGCTCTAGACAGAAATAAGGCATGTATTATTTCAGACTAGAAGGAAGACGAGCCTTGTTTTAAAATGGCAGATAATTTGGCTGGAAGGCAGACTTTAAAAGCCATGAACTTGGATATTTAGCAAAGGAGATCTCCAAATTCAATGTCAAAAGTGCAGCCTGTTTTCTCCTTGCAGCTTATAGTGAAATGCGAGAGGAAAAAGATAAGCTAAAAACTGAACTCTTGGGTACAAAGAAACCAGAAATTGAAGTTCTGGAAAATTCTGGGCCTCTGACCCCAGAGAATAGTGCCCCACATGAGGTCTTGGCCAAATGTGAAACCAGTCAGCCAATTCAGAGAAAGCCAGGATCGGACATGGAGTTATCCAGAAAAGATTTGTGGAAACTCCTCATGTCTGATAGGCATGATCCAAGGCTACTGCATAGAAAGCCAATGAGAGTGCTGTGGGACCTGTATAAACAGAGCCTCTGCCAGTCTGGACTGAGGGGTTCAGAGAAGCAACACATTGGAGGAAAAATAACTTCAGAGGCAAAACTATGGAGACTGAAGTCTGAAGTCAAGAAGCCTCGGGCCAGGAGAGCCGACCCATCCAAGCCCGTGGAGAGGGTGAATTTGCCCCAAAGGCAGAGGATGGGCCTTCCACCTTGTTGCAATGGAACAGTCATGCCGCCTCAGGCCTTGGAGAGAGTGAAGCACATTCCTTGGGGTTTGGGGAGAGACTGGCTGCCACCACATGGTGGGGTTGAGCGTGTGCTCCAGAAATGGCAGAGAGCCCAGGTGCAGCCCTGATGCTTGGAGAGGGTGGAGCCGAGAAAAAGGTGGTCTCCTCAATGTCCCCCAGGGTTGTATTTGGAGAGAGGCAGGCCTCTGTGTAGGCCCTTGGAAAGGGTGGGACTGCCATTTTCTAAAGCCCTGAAGATAAATGATTCTCAGACTTTGAAATGTAATGGACTTTGCCATGTAGATTTTTGAAACTATATGGGTCCAGTGACCCCTATGTTCCTTCCTCCCTATGAAAGTATATATGTGTATCCTATGAATGTTTTTCCTTTGTATGTTGGCAGAAAATACCTTGTTATGAGTTTTCAAAAGTCCAGAGCAAATGCAGAGAGTTTTGCCTTAGGACAGATCATGTGTGTAACTGACTTGATGAGATTTTATACTGTCTCTACTTTGGTACTTCATTTGTATTGTTACTGAAAGGTTTAAGGTTTTCTGATATTGTTATGGAATGAATGCATTTTGCATTTGGAAAAGGCATGTCTTTTTGGGGTCCAAAGGGTGGAATGTGCTGGTCTGAATCTGGTGAACCCCAGAAAAGCCATGCCCCTTGATCTTCATTCAATATTGCTGGGTTGGAGCACTTTGATTGTTTCCATGGAGATGTGACCCACCCAATTGTGGGTGGTAACATTTGATTAGATAATTTCCATGGAGGTGTGTCTCCACCCACTGAAAGTGGAGTTGCTTGCTGGAATCCTTTAAAAGAGGAAACATTTTGGAGAGAGTCCCTTTTTAGTAGAGCCACGTGAAAGTCAGCAGACACCACCATGTTCGCATGTGCCCTTCCAGCTGAGAGAGAAATGTTGAACGTCGTTGGCCTTCTTGAACCAAGGTATCTTTCCCCAGATGCCTTAGATTAGACATTTTTATAGACTTAATTGGGGCATTTTCTCAGCCTTAGAACTGCAAACTAGCAATTTATTAAATTCCCCTTGTTAAAAGTCATTCCGTTTTTGGTATATTGCATTCCAGCACCTAGCAAACTAGAATAGGAGGAGAGAGGCCCATGGAGAAAATAATCCCCTCTCTTATGAAACACATAAAATTACAGATCCAAGAGTACAGCATAATGCAAAAAGAACAGATCCAAATAGACCCACACCAAGGCATTTACTAATCAGATTGTCATATGTCAAAAACAAAGAAAGAATTTGAAAGCAGCAAGAAAAACGCAATCCATCACATACAAAGGAAGTGCAATAAGCCTATGTGTGGATTTCTCAGCAGGAACCATGGAGGCAAGAAGGCAGTGGTATGATATATGCACGACTCTAAAAGAGAAAAACTGTCAACCAAGAATTCTATACCCAGCAAAACTGTCCTTCAAAAATAAGGGGGAGAGTAAAATATTTTCAGAGACACAATAACTGGCAGAATTTGTGTCTAAGAGACCAGGTATATGTGAAATATTTAAGGGAGCACTACAGGCAGTTAGGAAAATGCAGGAGAGAGAGGTCTGGAGAAGACTGTAGAAATGAAGATTAACAGTTAAGGTAAAAAGAAAAATAATTACATATGACATATAAAATCCAAAAGACAAAATTTTAGAAGAAAATGCTGCTTTTTCAGTAATAACATTAAATGTCAATGGATTAGAATCCCCAATCAAAATACATAGACTTGCAGACTATATTAAAAAACAGGATCCATCTATATGTTGTATACAAGAGATTCACTTTAGACCAAGGACAAAAGTAGGTTGAAAGTGAAAGGTTGGGAAAAATACTTCATCAAACAACAAAGAGAAAAGAGCAGAAGTAGCTATACTAACACATAACAAATTATCCTTGAAATGTAAAGGTAAAACAATTCAAAGAGACAAAGAATGACACTAAGTATTAATAAAAGAAACAATTCAAAAAGAAGAATTAACAATCATAAATATTTACACACTGAGCTAGAGTGCTCCAAGATACAAGAGACAAACACTAACAACACTGAAGGGAGAAATAGACATATCTATCATAATAGTTGGAGACTTCAATTTTTCAGCTCTTATCAATGGATAGAACATATAGACAAAGGATCAATAAGGAAAGAGAGATTTTGAATAAAATGATAAATGAACTAGTCTTAACAGACATTTACAAAACATCACACTCCACAATAGCAGAACACACACTTTTCTCAAATGGTCATGGGCAGCCCAAGGATAGAAAATATACATGGTCACAGCAAGTTAAAAAATTTAAAGAGATTGAAAATCATACAAAACACCTTCTCAGATCATAATGGAATGAGGTTGTGAAATCAATAACAGGCAGAGAGACATAATATTCAAAAATGTATGGAAGATAAACAACACACTTTTATACAACCAGTGGGTCAAGGAAGAAATTACAAGAAAAATCAGTAAATATCTCAAGACAAATGAAAATGGAAACATATCAAAATTTATGAGGTGTAGCAAAAGCAATCTTGAGAGGGAATTTTATTGCCTTAAATCCCAATATTTAAAAACAAGAGCAAAAATTGAGGAATTAAGTGATCACTTGGAAGAACTAGTGAAAGAAGAGCAAACTAACCACAAAGCAAAGAAAATGAAAGAAATAATGTAGGTTAGAGCTGAAATAAATGAAATTGAGACTATGAAAACAATTGAGAAAAAAATCAGAAGTTAGGTATTTGAGAAAATCAATAAAATTGATGGACCCACAGCCAGGTTGACAATATACATATATATATGCATAATAAGGACATATATATGTATGTGTATATACATATATATATATATGCAAATAAATGAAATCAGAAATGAAAGTGGAGACATAACCATGGACCCCACAGCAATGAACGAGTTATGAGAGGATACTGTGAGCAACTATATGCTAACAAATGAGACAACATAGATGAAATAGACAATTTCCTAGAAAGACATGAATAACCAACATTGACTGAAGAAGAAATAGATGACCTCAATAAATTCATCACAAGTAAAGAAGTTTAATCAGTCATCATGAAGCTTCCAAAAAAGAAAAGTCTAGTACCAGATGGACTCACATGTGAATTTTATCAAGTATTCAAGAAAGAATTGGTACCAATCCTGGTCAAACTTTTCAAAAAAATTGAACAAGAAGCAAAGTTACCTAACTCATTCTATGAAGCCAACATGATGCTAATAACAAAGCCAGGCAAAGATACTAGAGGAAAAGAATACTGCAGACCAATCTCTTTAATGAATACAGGTGCAAGAAATCTTCAACAAGACACTTGCAAGACAAGTCCAGCAGCAAATTAAAAGAATTCTACACCATGGGATTTATTCCACATATGCAAGACTGGTTTAACGTAAGAAAATCAATTAATATAATACACCATATCAACAAATCAAAGTGGAAAAACCACAGGGTCAGCATGATTGATGCAGAAAAGGCATTAGACAGAATTTAACATCCTTTCTTGATGAAATATTTTGAAGGATAGGAACAGAAGGGAACTTCCTGAACATGATAAAGGGAAATTAAGAAAAACACTGTGAACATCCTTCTCAATGGGGAAAGACTGAAGCTTTCCCTCTAAGATCAGGAACAAGCAATTATGCCCACTGTCACCATTGTTATTCAACATTGTGTTGGAAGTTATAGCCATAATAATTAGAGAAGAAAAATAAATGCAAGGCACCCAGATTGGAAAGGAAGAAGTAAAACTCTCACTGTTTGCAGCTGACATGATACTAGATGTTGAAAATGCATTAGCTCCTAGAGCTAATAAATGAGTACCACAAGTGGCAGGGTACAAGATAAATGCCCCAAAAATCTATACTGTTTCTATACACTGTGATCAATCTGAGGAATAAATCAAGAAAAAAAATTCCATTTACAATAGCAACCAAAAGAAACAAATGTTTCAGAATAAATTTTGCTAAGGATACAAAAGACCTACACAGAAAAAAACTGAAAAAAATTGCTAAAGAAAAATCATGGAAGACCTAAGAAAAAATAGCAGGGCATACTGTGCTCATGGATTGAAAGACTAAATATAGTTAAGGTGTCAATTCTACCAAAATTAATTTATAGTCAATGCAATACTAATTAAAATCCCAACAAATTACTTTGTAGAAATAGGAAAACCAATAACCAAATTTATTTGGAAGGGCAGTTTTACTTGAATAGCTAAAAATATTTTAAGAAAGAAAATAGCAACTGGAGGTCTCATGATATCAGACTTCAAAGTATATTATGAAGCTACAGTGATCACCTCAGCATGGTACAGACATAAAGATAGATATACTGACCAATGGAATTGGATTGAGTGTTCAGAAATAGACCTTCTCATTTATGTACAATTGATCTTTGATAAGGCAGTCAAGTCAACCTACCAGGGACAAGAACGGTCTCTTAAAAAAATGGTGTTTGGAGAACTGGATATCTATATGTGAAAGAATGAAAGAGGATCTATATCTCACACCCTATACAAAAATTAACTCAAAATGCAGCAAAGACCTAAATATTAGATCTAAGGCCATAAAACATTTAGAAGAAAATGTAGGGAAATATCTAGTAAATTTTTTAATAGGAGGCTGTTTCCTATACCTTACACCCAAAGCAGAGGCATTGAAAAAAGAAATAAATAAGTGGGATCTCCTCAAAATTAAACACTTTTGTTCATCAGAGAACTTTGTCAAGAGGTAAAAAGTTAGCCTACACAATAGGAGACAATATTTGGAAACCCCGTATCAGATAAGGGTTTAGTATCCAGAATATATAAAGAGATTCTTCAATTAAACAACAGAAAGACAAACAACCCAATTGAAAAATGGGCAAAAGGTTGAACAGACACTACTCATAAGAGGAAGTACAAATGAGTAAAAGGCACAGGGACTAATGCTCATCTTCAGTGGCTATTAGGGAAATGCAAATAAAAACCACCACGAGATAGCTGAGACATCATCTGACACCTGCTAAAACGGCCATTATAAAAAAAAAAAACAAGTGCTGAGAGGATGTGGAGAAAGAGGCACACTTACCCACTGTTGTTAGGAATGCGAAATGGTACAACTGCTCTGGAAGGTAGTTTAGTCGTTCCTTTGAAAGCTAAGTAACAAATTGTCATTTGATCCAGCAACCCCATTAGTAGGTCTATATTAAGAGGAACGGAACGCAAGGACACAAATGGACATTTGTACACTGATGCTTATAGCAGAATTATTTATGATTGCCAAGAGTTGGAAAAAGCTCAAGTGTCCATCAACTGACGAGAGGCTAAACAAGCTGTGGTATATACATAGGATGGAATATTACTCAGCTGTAAGAGAGAATAAAATCATAAAGCATGTAACACTGTGGATGAACCTTGAGGACATAATGGTAAGTTAAATTAACCAGAAACAAAAGGACAAACACTGTACGGTCGAACTAATATGAACTAATATGAACACTAATGAGTGAGTTGAGAGTTGGAATTAAGAACACAGATTAACAGGAGACAGAATTGGTGCTGAGGGAATTCAGAGTGTGCAATGGAACTTATTGTAAGAATTCAGAAACGGATAGCACAATATTACTAATAATATAAGTAGAGTGAATGAAGCTGGATTTGAGTATGATTGAGGGAGAATTGCTGGGGGCACATATGAAACCAGAAGGAAACATAGAGGATAAAGAATGAGATGGGATAACTTAGGAATGTTTAGGGGGAACAATGATAGTGATTAAATGTACAAATATGAAAACACTCTTGCATGAGGGAGAACAAATTTATGCCAACATTGCAAGGTATTGAAAATGGATCATACACAAGAAAAAGTAAAATCAATGCAAGCTATGGTCTGTAGTCAACAGTAACATTGTAATATGCTTCCACTGAATGTAACAAAGGCATTATGTCAGAACTAAATGTCAACAGGCAGGGGGCATAGGGGAGGGTTATGCATTCTTTGCAGCACAAAAGAAAAGTCTTCATATAGATTATCGTGGGGAAGTCATGTCTATATACTTAGGTTTTATTGTATGATGTGTGAATAAAGAGGTTTATAAATGAACAGAGAAAAACAAGTACTAGAGAAAATGTGGAGAAGGAGATGTGCCTATTCAGTGTTGCTGGGGACGCTGAGAGGTGCCGCCCCTTGGCGGGCAGGGTGGTGGTCCCACGGGAGTCCAGGGGTGAGGTTGCCACATGGTCCTGAAACCCCATTGCTCAGTGTATGCCTGGAGGAGCTGAGTGTGGGGACGCACAAGGACATGGGCACACCATGTATGTGTTTGGAGATTTGTCAATAAAAGAATTTTTAAAAAATTGTAAAACTACTGGAGAAATGTACAAACCATTATCATAGTTGGAGACTTTGGAAATTTATAGATCGAGCACCCAGGATGCAGTTAACCTGAATATTATATCAATCAACTTGGTCTAATTGACTCCTGGAAGCGCTCATCCGGGTCGCACATTTCACTCAAACTCCCTGAGAGCATTTACCAATACAGACCACCTTCTGTGCCCTAAAACACACTCCAGCAAATTTACAGGGATGATATTTGCAAAGTATGCTTTCAGACTGCAATGGAGGTTAATGGACATTGATTGCATAAAGCTAGGTGGAAACCCCCTATGTATTTGAAGGTTAAATGACACAATTCTGAATAACATCTGGGTCAGAGAAAAAAATCTCAACATAAGTTAAAAGATATTTTTATTAATTGAAACCACAACATCAAAATCTGTGGGTTTCAGAAAAGCAAAGCTTAGAGAAGAATTATACTGCTAAATGCACATATTAGAAATGAGGAAAATTTTAAAATCCTTAACCTAAGCTTCCACTTTAAGAATCTGAGGAAATATGAAGATTTAAGCCAAAAGAAAGCAGAAGAAAATAAATAATATGAATTAGGCTAGAAGTCCATGAAATTGTAAACAGGAAAACAATAGAGAATAAAGAGAAACTCAAAACTTGTTTCTTTGGAAAATACAGGAAAAGTGGATAAGCTTTTGTCCCCATCCATTCCGATGCATATTTCTCAGGGTCATACTGATTCCTGTACCACTCATTTGGCATTGCCCTCCCTCCAGTTGTACCTCCATCCCCAGATGCTCAAGCACTTAAATCACTGTGTGTGTGTGTGTGTGTGTGTGTGTGCACATGTGTGCAGACACTCCATTCCATCAGGTTCTCACAGCAATGGCACGGCTCAGAGGGAAGTTTATATCTGTAAACACCTACATTAAAAGGAAGAAAATCTCAAAACAATGCCTAACTCTACACCTTGAGGATCTAGAGCAAACTAAAGTGAAACTAGCAAAAAATAGGAAATACTAAAGATTATTGTGGAAATAAATGAGCTATAGAACAGAAGACAGTAGATTGGATCAATAAATTAAAGTTGGTTCTTTGAAAAAATGAATAAAATCGAAAAACTTTAGCTGGACTGATAATGAAAAAAACAAGAGAAAACCCAAATAAGTAAAACCAGAACTGAAAATGGGAATATTATTACCAAGCTAGCAAAGTAAGACAATTGTACACACACAAATTAGATGATAGATGAAATGGAAAAATATCTAGAAACACATCAATTAACCAACTGACTCATGAGTAAATAGAAAACTTCAACCAATAATAAAGATATTGAATAAATGGTCAAACATTTCTCAACACAAAATAGTCTGGAACATGATGGCATCACTGTTAAATTCAACAAAATATTTACAGAAATATTAATATCTATTTTTCTGAAACTTCCAAAACCAGAAGAGGGGAATCATGGCCTAGCACCATCTATGAAGCCAGCAATACCCTGAATCCAAAGTCAGTATGCTGATTTGAGAGTATTTTATATCCCAGAAAAGGCATATAATCCTTATTCTATCTTGCAGGAGCAGCGATTTCTTTTAATCTTGATTCAATACTATATTTTGGAAAATTCTAATTAGATTATATCCATGGAGATGTGACACACTGAATTGTCAGTGTGATAGTTTGATTGGATGGAGATATATTTCCACCCATTCCAGGTAGTTCTTGATTAGGTTAATGGTGTCTTTAGAAGAGGAAACTTTTCGGAGTGAAGACAGAGATGACAGATGTGATGGAGAGAGAGAGCTGCACAGATGCTGACACTTGGAGAACAGAGACACAGATGTTTGGAGATGCTTGCAGCCCAGTGGACGTTGCCATGAGATGTTAAGCAAGCCAGAACCTGGAGAGAGCCAAGGGAAGCCAAGAGAGGAAAGCCAGCCCTGGTGAAGCAAAGTGAGGAACCTCCACAGGAACAGAGGCTGAAAGGAATGGAGCCCAGGAGCAAGGGACCAGTGTACCTTCTCAGCTGACAGAGGTGTTCCAGATGCATCCAGATGCGTTTCGCCTTCCTTGAATGAAGATATAATTCCCTGGATGTCTTAGTTCAGACATTTTCATAGGCTCAGAACTGTAAACTTGTAACTTTTTAAATTCCCTTTTTAAAAAGCCATTGCAGTTCTGGTATATTACATTCTGGCAGGTTGCCAACTAAAACAGATTTTGGTACCAGGAGTTGGGGTGCTGCTGTGGTTTGCAAATACCAAATATTTTGGAATGGTTTTCTAAATGGTTAAGTGGAAGATTCTGGAAGACTTGTGTAGAGCTTGATAGAGAACACCTAGAATGCTTTGAATAGACTGCTGTTAGAAACGTGGCCTCTAAAGATACCTCTGATAAGGCCTTAGGCAGAAATGATGCAGATATTATTGCAAACTGGAAGGAAGGTGATCCTTGTTTTAATGTGTCAGAAGTTTAGCAAAATTGACTATTGGATTTGGCAGGATGGAAGATTTTAAAAGCCATGAATTTGGATATTTAGCAGAAGAGATTTCCAAATTAAATGTGGAAAATTCAGCCTGGTTTCTCCTTCCAGATTATAGTGAAATGCAACAGGAAAGACATAACTGAGAACTGAGCTACTGGGTACAAAGAAACCAGAAAGTAATGGGCTGGAAAGTTCTGAGCTTTCAGAAAAGGAGACCCCAGAGAACACTGTCCAATGTGAGGATTTAACCAAGTATGGAACCAGTCAGCCATATCAGGAAAAGCCAGGATTAGCGATGGTGTTATTCAAGAAGGACTCGTGAAGAGTCCTTCTATCTGATGGTCATGATCCCAGCATACTGCATAGAAAACCAACAAGAATTTTGTGGGATCTGTACAAATGGAACCATTGAGTCTGGACTGAAAGGGACAGAAAAGGAAGAAATTGAAAGAAAAAATGGCTTCAGAGATAGAGCCCTGGAAGCTAAGGTCCAGAGACAGGAAATCTCAGGCCAGGAGAGTGGACCCAGCCATACATGAGAAGAGGGTAGGTCTGCCCCAGGAGCAGAGCGCAGGCCTTCTGCTTCACTGCTCATGAGGAGTTGTGCCACTCCAGGCATTGGAGAGGGTGGCGCACATAAACCAAGGACTGGGGGGAGCCTGGCTGCCACCCCATTGCTTAGGCGGGGTCGAGTGTGTGCCCCATAGATGGCTAAGATCCCAGGTGCTTCCCCAATGCTTGAAGGGGGTAGATCTGAGAGGAAGGCGGTCTCCCCATGCCCCCAACATCGCAATCACCCAGGTACTTGGAGAGAGCAAAGCCACTGCACAGGCCCCTGCAAAGGTGGGACTACTGCTTTCAAAACCATGAGGATGATTGCCTCTCAGGTTTTGAAATCTAATGGAGTCTACCCAGCAGGTTTCCAGAACTGTTTGGGTCCAGTGACCCTGTCTTCCTTCCAGTTTCCCCCTATGAAATTGGAAAATGAATCCTATGACTGTCCCTCTTTTGTATGTTGGCAGCAAATAACTTGCTCTGAGATTTGAAGGTACAGAGACAGAGGAATATGTTCATCTTATAATAAACTATACCTGTAACAGACTTTGATGAGATTTTTTACTGATTTTAACTTGGTACTGTATTTATACTGCTGCTGAAATGTTTTAAGGCTTTGTGATATTATAATGGAGTGAATGCATTTTGTATATGGAAAAATTATGTCTTTTGGGGGGTCCAGAGGATGGAATATGCCATTTTGAAGGTATTATGTACCTCAGAAATACGTTTTAATCCTGATCCAATCTTGTGGAAGCAGCCCTTTCTTTTCATCTTGATTCAACATTGTAAGTTGGAAACCTTTCATTAAATTATCTCTATGAAGATGGGGCATGCCAAATTGTCAGTGTATTCTTTTGATTAGATGGAGATGTGACTCCACCAATTCCAGATGGGTCTTAATTAGTTTAATAGAATCTTTAAAAGAGGAAATAACAGAAATGTCAGAGCCAGAGCTGACACAGATGCTGATACTTGGAAAGTAGAGACCCAGATCTCTGGAGATGCTTGGAGCCCAACAAATGTTGCCATGAGATGCTAAACAAGCCAGAACCTGGAGAGAGCCAAGGGAACTCAAGAGATGAAAGCCAGCCCTGGAGAAGCAAAGTGAGGAACCCCACAGGGTTGATTGATGCAGAAAAATAATTCAACAAATGCAACACCTATTCATGATCAAAGCTGTCAGAAAATTAGAACTAGAAGGCAATGTCCTCAACATGATAAAGGTGGAAGCCTGACAGATTTTCCCTAAGACTAGGAAATAGACCTGAATAACAATTTTCACCACTACTATTCAACATTTCCCTGGAAGTTTTATAATAGGAGTTAGGCAAGATAAAGAAATAAAAGACATTCAGATTGGAAAGGAAGAAGTAAAACTATTTCTATTCACAGATGGCATGATCATATATATATATTTCAAAAAAATCTACAAGAAAGCAACCAGAGCTAAAAAATGAATTCCATGTAAAAGATCAACATGCAAAAAATCAGTTGTGTTTCTGCACACCAACAATGAACAATCCACAATCGATACTAATTTAACAACTCTTTTATAATAGCATCTAAAAGATTAAATATAACCAAGAAAACTAAGACATGTATACTGTATACTGAAAATTATAAAACACTGCTGAAAGAAATTAAGGTAGACCTAATGAATGGGGAAATATCTGTATTCATGAGTTGGAAGACTTAATATTGTTAAGATGTTAATATTACTTAAAGCAGTCTCCATTTTCAATTCAATCCTTATCAAAATCCCAATAGCTTTTTGCAGAAATGGACAAGTAGATCCTTAAATTCATATGGAATTGGAAGAAGCCCAGATCATCTAATCAACCTATAGAAAGAAGTACAAAGCTGGAGTCACACATCCCAATTTCCAAACTTACTACAAAGCTATAGTAATCACAACTTTGTGGTACTGGCGTAAAGACATAAACATAGATCAATGGAATAGAATTGAGAATCCAAAAATAAATCCACACATCTTATAGCCAGTTGATGTTCAAGACAAGTGCCATTTCCACTTCATGGGGAAATGATAATCCTTGGGCAAATGGTGCTGGAATGACCTTGGACCCTTACCTCACATTATATACAAAAATTAACTCAAAATGCATCATTTAAGAGCCAAAACAATAAAACTCTCAGAAGAAAACATGTGGGAAACTCTTCCTGATCTTGGATTTGACAATTATCTTTCTAGCTATGACTCTAAAAGCATGAATAAGTAAATTTAAAAAGATAAACTAGACCTCATCAGTATTAAAAACTTAGTTTTTGATTTTTAAAACTGTTTTTAAAAATTGTTTCATTATCAAGAAAATGAAAAAGCCTACAGAATGGGAGAAAATAGTTGCAATCATTTATTGCATAAGAATTTTAGATCCAGAATATGTGAAGAACTGCTACAACTCAATGAGAAAAAGACAATCTGACTAACAATTGAACAAAGGACTAAAATAAACTTTCTCCAAATAAGAGGCACAGATGGCCAATAAGCACCTGAAAAGATACTCAGCATCATTCTTCATCATGGAAATGGAAATCAAAACCATAGTGAGATACTAATTCACACCTCCATGATGGCTATTATTAAAACAAATGGAAAATAACACATTAGAGAAAATGTGGAGAAATAGAAAACTCCTACATTATTGGTAGGAATGGAAAATCATGCAACCGCAGAAGAAAACCGTTTGGCAGATCCTAAAACGTTAAATATAGAATCGCCATATGATCCAGCAACTTCACTTCCAGACATATATTCAAAAGATTTGATAACAGGAATTTGAACACATTGAACATCAGTTTGTCAAATTACTCACAACAGTCAGAAGATGGAAATAACCCCATTGTCCATTAACAGATGAATGGATAAACAGATGTGGCATATCCAAACAATAGAATATTACTCAGTCACAAAAAGGAATGAAGTTCTGACGCTTGCTACAACAAAGATGGACCTTGAAATTGATATATTTCATGAAATAGGCTAGACAGAAAAGGACAAATATTGTTTGATTCCACTTATATAAAATATCTAGACTAAGACATTTATAAAGATGAAAAGTAGATTGGAGATTATCAGGGGCTACAGTGCAGGGGGATGGAAATGGGGAGTTTTGGTAAAATAGGTATAAATTTTCTGTTTGGTTTATGAAAATGTCTTGGTAATGGATGGTGGTGATAGTAGCACAACCACTGTGGATTCAATTTACACTATTGAAGTGTATGCTTACGAATGGTTGAAACAGGAAATTTAATTCTATATGTATTTATATGTTACCACAATAAGAAATACAATCAATAAAAAACGCACTAGCAGCCTCCATATACATGAAAACATTATATTTTTGTCATTTGCTTTCAGTTTCATGGTGGTTTTCAGGAAAAATCACAACCACTATTGAGTGTGAAAGTAAGTTGGATGGAGAATATCAGGTTTTGAACCTTGATACATTTCTAAATATTTTGATTGATTTCTATTATAACACAGTCAAGGCAATTTTTTTAATGTTCGTTTTGCAATCAAGTATTATTTTGTGAAACATGCTGGTACCAGTCACTCCACCAGCTCCTTTTTGGGAAATACCTCAGTGTGTGCACTTGGAAGCATGTGTCAGAGGACGCTCCTGCGTGGTGCAGCCCAGGAGCAGACACTGAGATCCGACCTCACCCAAGCAATGCATCGTTGACTGTCCCCTGAGCCAAGTCAGGAAGTGTTGTAGGCCTGATCGGATGTCACGCCCATCACAGACATCAGCAGTGGGAGGAAACCAGGCTGCAGCTCTGGTCACTTCTGCTGGATGCCTGAGGCCTCCCAGGAATCTCTTGGTTCTTCACCATTTTCCCATTTTCCAAGCCTTGATCTGTGGTCTTCTGATGATTTCGTGACTCCCTCCTTGGTATGGTTTCAAAATTCTTCTTGTGTTGACATTACGTTAGTTTTATTTCCGCATCTTATAATGAAAAGCCTGCCTGAATTGGGATTTATATCTATCCTAATTCCTGATAAAAATAATTTGACACATTAGAAAAAGCCTATTTGTCAACATCTTCCCCATAAATAAAATTGTGACTTTAGCAATACATGTTGAAACAAATTTTACCTTGAATATATCTCTCAAGTATAGTATCATATTTGGGGATCAAAATACCAAGAGCACAAACAACTTTTTGCTAATATAACTTGATACCTTAATTCCCATTGTTTGGAGGATGGCAATTACCATATAACTCCCTTGCTGCTAGAAGGTATCTGCTAATGAGAATAAAAGATGGGGAAATGAAAATGAAACACTGTAAGAACGGAGGTAACGAGTAATCTGTAGGAATAATAGCAGAGTCACAAGACGGAATAATAGCAGAGTCACAAGACATTTAATGTTGAGATTAAATCATTACCTACTTGTTAAATGATGTCAGCCAAACAACAGCTCTTACAGAAAGCAACACAATGGTGCGATAAATGCATTTAGAATGCAAATCGAGACAATAAAAATGCCAGATAATCCTTTTAAGAAAAAGAAGAGATATTTCATAAATGGTTGTTGAATGAGGCTTGTTCATTTTAATCACAGACATGCTGATGCCCATGTTTAGACTAAGCTTGAATATTGATAGATCCAATGTTTTATGGTTAAACGTAATGAAACCTTAGAATAATTATAATTTGATGGCTTTTTATTCAGTTGAAACTATTGGCCATTTGAAGCTAGTTAATGCATCTTTTTTTCTCATTAAGATCTTGTTGACCTGTGTTCACAGCTTGATACAAAGCAGGCAGTTTGAATCAATTTGACTGATTGTTGTTGCAAAATTAAGAATATGATTTTATAGTTTCTCTCACTGCTGACTTATAATCAAAGTAAGGGTTCACGTCAAAGTCCAGGGGCAACAGTTGTGCTTTCCAATTAAAATTCTGGATTTAAAAGTTTACAGGTTTTAAATGAAGCTTTTTATATAGATTCATAAAAAAATTTTTTCTGAAGCAAATTAGCATTGTTGCAACCAAGGATGAGTAGTCTAGCAAATATACTTGAGAATTTTGTTTACACTTTTATTTAATATTGTTTCTTTTAAAAATCTCATTAAAAGTAAGTTCATCAGATCTCAGGAGGCAATGAAAAGGCATATCTTCATGGAGACATTGAGTTCTTGGAAGCTGTTCCTTTTTCTGGTAATTTAATAATTGCAGTTTAATGATCTTTATTTTTAACAGAATTCATACATAATTTAATTGAAATGGTAAATATGAGTTATCTAGTCAAATTGCTTTTTGAAGAGACCATTTTAAGAAGTATTTTTTTGTCTGTATATAGAACTGTAAATGGATATTTCTTCATTTCCAGCAACTGAGTAATGTGAGTGTTTCCCAGTCAATGACTACACTTTTTTATAGCGATAATGCAGCAGGCATGATTTATAAATCGCAAGTCTCCTAGGTTTTGCTGCACAAGAAGAATAGAGCATTTAGAACATATTTCAAGTATTACCAGCCTTTATTTTATTTCCTAACGCTTCTGAGCAAATTAGAGAGTTGGAATAATGTATAGCCTACGACTTCCCTTTCCAGGTTAAAAATGGCATTGGCGTTAAATAAATTACTTTGCTTTGCAATTTGAATTGCTTTCTATTGTATTCTTTTCACTTACATTACGTGCTCTAACATAAATATATCTGTAAAAATATAAAATCAGAGACTACAAAATATAGTATATCTTTTTACATCCTTTCAATTTTTTTAAAGCAGAATTTTCTGTTTTATCTTGCTGTTTTGATGTATTGCCATACCAATTATAATTCATTTTGCATTTTATTTTAGTATTTCTTTGTTTCATTTTCCCCATTCCCCTATTTAGTTTATAACAGTCTGGTCACAAATTGCCCAATTCCTACTAGAAAATCACAGTTTTATTTGCACAAACTTGAGAGCAGCTGCCGGGTGTCTCCCTGTGACCTCCCCTGTGAGTTTTGTGGGAGTCATTTCCCAGTCTCCATAGTTTCTCTTTTATGTGTAATCTCTGTGGGGGCCTGCAAGTTAACATTTCATAATTGGTATAAATTGGGAACAAAGCATTCTACCTATACGTACTTATCAACTCTTGGAATTTCAGGGCATGTTACCCATTCTGAATTATGAACTATTTCTTACCTAAAATCACAGCTTAGAAGTTTATTCTCCCCCTAACTTCTCCATGAGCTTCAGTTTTAATTATGAAAGCAAATGGATTCAGTGAATTTCTGTAAGGAATGGAAAGAGGGAAGATTACTCAGAAAATAATTGTCAGAGATTTTGGTGTTATTTATTTAACATAAAAATTGTGTTACTGAAAAATTTGCGGAGCCAGGATAAAAGGGAGACGGTGCTTATTTCTTCAGTTTGCACCTTCTCGAGCTGCACTCCAATAAGCACATCTGACAAGGACCCCCACTCTTCTGGGCTTACAAGCCAAGGAGGTGGGAAAGCCAAAAAAAGCCACTGACAAAGCCCCAATTAATTGCATGTGTTAGAAGCTGTGACATGCTACAGACTAAAGCGGCAAGGCAGGGGTGTAATTTGACGTCGTGTGGCAAGGACCAGGTAACTGAGGAGGAGAAATTTAAACAAAGATTTGAAATGGATGAGGAAGTTCCTAAGAGAGTTACCCAGCCAGAGACGCCAAGCAGTGCAGAGACGGGAGAGGCCACCAGGAG